>JBBBWG010029110.1:15051-29761 GCA_037176905.1 Azolla pinnata
CTTCAGAATGCCTCGTGGTTCTTGAAGGATCAGAGAAAGGGGAAACGGATCATGCCTTCCCAATGAAAGCAACAAGTCTAGATAGTGCTCACGATTGTCGAGGCTTTAGCTTTACGTTTCTACAGGCTTCCCTAAGGGTTAGAATGCTGCACAGCATGAGATTTGGACAGATGTCATTTTTGGGACTTTACGCATAGCTCCTGATTGATTTTTCTCTATCTAGGAAACGGATATTTTCTAGATAGTGCCAGATAAAGGCCCGTATGGAAGAAAGAATGATATATTAACATCTTTTAAGCAGCCAAAATGTCATAGAAGACCAGATAAGATATTACATCTTGAAATGTTATCAACAATTACCAAAATAATAACTTTACCCATCTGAACCTTCAAGTTCCGCAGAAGAGGAGAATATTATGATTGAAACAAGAAGTATTAGACACAGATTTGGAAAAACGATGTATTAAAGAGAAATGCTTACCCTTCTCTTGGTGCAGATGCCTTATACTTTGCACAATAAAAGTCCAGAACAGTGCACGCTGAGACAGAAGACCAGAATAATCAGAAGCTGATTTGCTACATATGGTTACATTGCAGATAATGTACGCTCTATAATGCATCCAGATTTCTACTTTACATTCTGTCAATTTAACATTTCCACAAGTAATAGACATAAAAGACCAGTTTCGAGTCCTAAAATAATACACAAAAACTCTGGCACGATGGAATCAGCAAGTACAGCACGTATAATTGTAAAATTTAAGTGTTGTTCACATAGCTTAGCTATAGGATGTTATAAACCAAAACATTCAGTGATTAATACAAATGAAGGCCTAATGATCACATTTCCAGAAATTGAACGGTCATATCAATCGTATTATGTCCTAGTTCTGTAATTTACTTAGCATATGAGTTGCTTTGGATTTTTAGCATGCATATGCACGCTTCATTTCTTGATCGTTCAATACATAATCATTTCAACTAGGTCGATGGATATCACACTTTGCACGATTCAAGCCTATGGATATTGTTGACTCTTACAACTATGGAAAACATAAGGTATTGCCCGTCATCTATGAAGCGGATGCTTCAGAATGGTTCTATCTGATACACTTCAAACAAATGAATATTAACAATGGGCATATAAACGTACTGAATCTCTGTCCCTCTTCCACTTCCTGTTTCATAGAAAGAAAGGGAATCAAGAGAAAAGATAGATTGAAGTGTATCTTGCTTTATGCAGCACAAATGCTTCCACAAACATCGCTAGAAAACACACGTTCTTGCTGCCTACTTGGCGGTGGACCCAA
This sequence comes from Azolla pinnata, assembly GCA_037176905.1. Taxonomy (NCBI): domain Eukaryota; kingdom Viridiplantae; phylum Streptophyta; class Polypodiopsida; order Salviniales; family Salviniaceae; genus Azolla; species Azolla pinnata. Next base: position 16,362 of record JBBBWG010029110.1, read on the forward strand.
ACGATTATGACGGATGACTTGTTTCGCTGCATCCATGCCATTGGCAACCCTGGTTCTCCTCTAATTGCTCGCCAAAAAAAGCTTCCAACTCAAGCTGGAACGCTGCGCAATGCGGAGGCCATACAGAAAAGCCTCCACGGCAGAGAAATGCAAACGGAAGGTACCTGGCGCGGACGGCGAGGAGAAAGCCGGATGCACGACGACGTCGGTGTAGAGGACGCCGTGGTTGAGCGCGGGCCACGGCAAGCCGAATTCTCTGTCGCGGGGCACCATGATGGCGGCGATGGCGATGGCGATGGCGATGGGGAAGCTGTTGTTGGTAGAATGAGAATGTGCAGATCTCTGTTAAACTGTCCCACATATTTTAAGCCTTTTTAAGAGAAGCTGCTGAATGATCTCAACATGCTTGCCTTAAGGTTATGCTAAGTCTTGAAGCTTGAAGATCATAATTAGGTTAATTTTCCCTTCTTAACCAGATTTAGGGTTTCTAATCCTTTTGCTATATAAGCTTTGCTATGCTCTCTACCAGGTTTTTAGGGTTTAGGGTTTAGGGCTTAGGGCTTAGGGTTTAGGGCTTAGGGCTTATGGCTTATAAGTGTTGCTATATAGCCTCGCGATCGCGACCTCCGTCGATGGATCGATCCTAAAGACCAAGAAGACAAGGACCTTGGGAGATGATCATGGATCGATGGATCGATGCATCGGGGTGATGCAGAGGCATCATGTTGTTCTTTGTGGGTTGGGACCAGTTGGCTCCTCTACCAAAACAAACCCCAATCAGTCCTCACCACCACCACAACGACGATTCATATATACAAAATATATACCCTATGGCTTCACTGCTAGCAGCATCGATCAGCTCATCGTGTAAAACACCAGAAAAAAAACAAACAAAAAAGAGACGAGCACCGCAATACGGCAGATTCATTTGTCTTGCAGACATTCCATATCCAAAGATGTGACATGAAGGAGTTTCTTTCATGGAAGAGAAAACAAAGGAAGGACAAGGTCTTTGCCTCTACTCTGCTCTACTCAACAAATGGCGAAGGTGGTCCTATCACAGTTGTTATTTGAGTCGGTGGAGTTGGCTAGCTAAACTGGAATCCCAACCGATTGCTCATCCAACGGAATTCGATGCTTAACTCCCTCTCTTACTAGGAAAATTACATTCGCATCATGCACCTCTAGAATGCGTATAAGCCCAATCAATACAGATTATGCATCACCAAAAACACTCGATCCTACTCGGTATCGATTATGCACATCAAGAACATCATATCAAGAACACGAGAGGCGAGAAGCTCTCAATCGTCTGAACACCCCAGTATTTCATCAGCTCTACACGTCATATATAGCTTCAATTGCAGCAGTCGGGAGGAAATCTCCACTAAGGGACTCATGGCAATCGATGCATGGAAGGCATGGGCTTCACCAACCTCTCCTTGGCCGCCGATAATGATTCCATCTTAATCCATAGGCTGATAACGACGAATATCAGCAACAGCAAGAGACGATTCTGTAACCGCATTTCTGAAATGCCCTTACTGGGATATGTACAACAGCATAGTATTGTTTGCTCTACCCATATACTATGGGGGCTCCTTTGCAGGTCCATTTATAGGTAGGTGACACTTTCCCGAATTCGGTAAACCCCAAAATGCTACTATAAGAATACATTGACCACAATCTTTCTTCGATATCCAGTTTAGGGTCTAGGGTCTAGGGCCATGCCCTGAAATGAGACTTGTAATTTTTCATCAGTGTTTGACGAGATCACTCACTCATCATATGAATCGTTTGTTTCGAAGCATTCGTTGGCCGAAAGTGCATTCACATTCGAGATCAGCAGCATGACCGCGCTGTCATTGGGTTCCAAACAAAGGATGCATGCTGCGGCCTCCGTCGCTAGCTCTATGTTTCCATGGATCCTGCATGCACCGAGCAAAGCCCTCCATAACACAGTGTTGGATGACCCTGATGGAATCGTTTTCAGTAGCTTCTCTGCTATATACAGCTGCCCGCATCGAGCAAGAAGATCAACCATACACCCGTAATGCTCTACTGCACATTCCACAACCTGATCCACTGTCATGAAGATGAAGTAGTACCAGCCTTCATCGACTAGTCCAGCATGGCTACATGCAGTAAGTATAGCAACAAAGCTAACATGGTTTAATTCCATCCCCTTGTGCAGCATCGTACCCGCTAAGCTTAGAGCTTCCTGACCAACCCCATGCTGGCCATACCCTGCTAGCATCGTATTCCATGAAACGATATCCTTCTCGGGCATTCGATCTAATACCTTACTAGCATCCTTCAGCTTACCACATTTTGCATACATGTCGATAAGGGCATTCCCCACGAACAGATCATGATCGTATTGACTGCTGACGATAGTGTTATGTACAAGAAACCCTTTATGCACCGATGCCACATTAGAACATGCATTCACCAAGCTCACAAACGTGATCTCGTCAGGGTCCAGACCTTCTTGAATCATCTTCTGAAACAGTTGCCAGACCTCCTGATCAAGGCCATGCTTTACGTGAATAGCTATTATCGTATTCCAAGAGACCACATTCCGTTTCAACATCTCATTGAATACTTTACAGGCACAACTGAGACTTCCACATGCAGCATACATGTCAACAAGAGCATTTGCTACAAACATATTTGTTGTGGCATTAGTTTTTGAGATCCGAGAATGTATATGTTTGCCTTGCTCCAAAGCTTGTAACGTCGTACAAGCTGTAAGGATGCTTACGTAGCTAACATCATTTGGATAGAAATCTTCCATAGCCATCTGACAGAAAAGCTGGAGTGCTTCTTCACAATGTCCATGCTTAGTTAACCCTCCAATCAAGGCATTCCATGTGGCTACATCCCGTTCGGGAATCGCATCAAAGATCTTCCATGCACTGCTCCAGCCTCGACATTTTGTATACATATCAATAAGTGCATTCCACATCAACGTGTTCAACTCCAGGCTACTCTTTATGATTTGATCATGTATTTTCTTAGCCTGTTCCAAATCCCCTACATTACCATATGCATTCGCGATCATTAGAAACGTGACTATATCAGGTTCAACATGCATCGACTGCATCTTCGAGAAAAGCAGGAGGGATTTTTGAGCATCTCCATTTTTCACATAACCTCCGATTATAGCATTCCAGGAGGCTGAATCTTTCTCATCCATAATGTCAAAAATCTCGTGTGCCTCCTCAAAACTTCCACATTTTACATACATATTGACCAATGAGTTCCCAACTAATGTGCTCAGCTTCATCTTTCTCTCACGGAGTAGATCGTGAATCTGCCTACCTAGCTCTAGGTTCCCTAGAGCAGCACATGCTTTGAAAACAGATACAAAGCTAACATCGTTGGGGACTATGCCATGCTCTTGCATTCTCCAGAACGTGTCGACTGCATCCTCGAACCTCTCATGCTTACAATAAGCTGCAATCATCATGTTCCAAGTTACTACATTACGTTCTATCATGTTCTTAAATGCAGCTTCAGCATCTTCTATGTTCCCGCACCTTGCATACATGTTGACAATGGAAGTCGAGATGAAGACATTGGGTTTCCATTCACTTCTTATGATGTGATCATGAAGAAACCTACCATCATCCAGAGCATTCGATTGAATGCACCCTTGCAGGAGGCATACATAAGCTTGGGGACAACTCTTGTAACCAAGCAGTTCGAACTCTTTCAGACCTTGAAGTGCTTTGTTGAGGTTTCCTGGCTTAGAGGGCACTACAAATCGACTTGATCTCAGACTTTATACAAAAAAACCGGTACATCCGGAAAATAAGAAAATAAAAAACACACCTTGCCGCTTCATAGAAATCTGTGGATGGCAGAGAAATAGGCTATCATGTGTCCAAGTTTGGTTCTTGGATCACCATTACAAAGTCCTGCTACAACCTTGGCATTGGTGTATGCAAGCTGCCACATTATACAGCAGCGTTTCCTTTGTTCTCTGAGTAACTTCGTGCTGCTGAAGCCATCGACAAGAAATTCAATTTTTCATTTCTTATGGTTGATGGCCCGGCCCCTACATTGCATAGGACAAATCACCTACTTCAAGAAATGTCTCTCGATCCATTGGCTTCGGTACGATAATTCAAGATCCACAAGACACATTCATTCAATCTGGATCCATTGCCTTCACAGCAACACAAAAGAGCCTGGGAATCCATGCCTAGATCCATTCAAATTCGCAGCAGTAACAAACTTCAGGAGAGAGAGAGAGAGAGCCCTAAAAGAAACACAGGAAAGCAACCTTCCTTACCACGAGGAGACCGCAATCGCAAACATCGTTTTGCTCGCTCTGACGCCTCTTTCTGTTCTGCTACCTTCTAGTTCGGCCCATGTTCTTCCGATGCCTTTCCTGGCGGGCAACGCAGGGCCTTCTGTGCGAGAGGTCGGTGATTCTCGACACTGCCATGGCACAGAGAATCCCTCAGCAAGAAGAAAGCGCCATTCCGTTGAGCAGAGGAAACAGACGATGATGGATGGATGCATGGCTGGATGCATGTGGGTGCAGATGCACACATGCATGATGCATGCGCATGCATGAATGTGCATGGTGCGTATGCATGGTGCAGGGCCGAAGCACATACATATGCACATTGCACAATATGTGTATGATGCACACTATGGTGCATGGTGCATATGGGTGCAGGCACATACACATGCATGCATGCATGCGTAGATGGTATGTGAGCATGAATGTGTATGGCTGTTGTGGATGTAAGCATGCATGTGTATGAGCAGAGAAACAAACGACCGTATGCAGGCACATATACGTGCATGCATGTGTAGATGGTATGTGAGCATGCATGTGTATGGTTGTTGTGGATGCAAGCATGCATGTGTATGAGCAGAGAAACGGACGATGATGGATGGACGGATGGCTGTATGGATGCATGTGGGTGCAGATACATACATATGCATGTACGTGTATGATGCGTACGCATGGTGCATATGGGTACAGGCCCCAAGCACATGTGTATGCACATATACATGCATGTGTATGGGGTGGAATCTAGACGCATGGTGCATACAGGTGCAAGCACATATACATGCATTCATGTGTAGCTGGTATGTGAGCATGTATGTGTATGGCTGTTGTGGATGCAAAGCATGCATGTATATGCATGTGATTGGATTACATGCATGCATGTGTGCATGTCCATACTTATGTCCATGAAAAGCATTGTTAGACACATGGGATGCATGTTAAGATAGAAAAAAAAATACAGATGCATGGGGATCATGTTGTTCCCATGGATGCATGGCCCATGCATCGTGCCAACAACATTAAACAAGGGGCTTGCCGTTGGACTGTGTTCTGTTATGCTTAGTTCTGTTCTTGTTCTGTTATGCTCAGTTCCGCTCTTGTTGTGTTCTGTTCCGTGGATAGAATTCGAGGAGCAGAGCTGACAGAGCAGATATAGGGGCCATGGAGACCATCTCTCCTTCTGATGTCCATATCCTCATCGTCGACGATGACCCGCTCTCGCTCATGGTCATGGAGCGCATGCTCAAGCGATGCCAGTACAAAGGTAGGTCCCTATCTGAGGCCACATTCCATCATCATTGGGCGTCGGTTCCAGATTCCAGCACAGATTCCAGCTCCGACGCATATGTCTGGATTCTTTCTATACCTGGGCATGCCATGGCCCCGAATCGACCCCATTTTCATTTCACGGCCCCCCTCTGTTTTTGGCAGTCACTTCCTGCAACCGAGTCGCAGCTGCATTGGTCAAGCTCCGGGAGAACACATCGGCCTACAACCTCGTCATCAGCGACGTGTACATGCCCGAGGACAACGGCTTCGCACTGCTCGAGGTCGTGGCTCTCGAGATGGATCTGCCTGTTATCAGTAAGAAGAGAGATCTTCCAGATGTTTTCTCGACGATTTTTCCAGTGTTCTTTTGTTATTTTATCCGCTTCTGTGTCTCCATGCATGTTTTTCGCCAGTGATGTCTGCCAACGGCGAGACGAGCGTGGTCATGAAAGGAATCACGCATGGCGCCTGCGACTACCTCATCAAGCCCATCAGGCTCGAGGAGCTGAAGACACTCTGGCAGCACGTGGCGAGGAGGAAGAGCAGCAACAGCAGTAGCAGCAACAACAAGGAGGAGGAGGAGGAGACGAAAGAAGCTGACGCAGTCGATCCGATTGTCATTGATGTTGCCGACGATGACAGAGACACTGGCAACGACGGCAGAGAGGCTCTGAGGTGGTCTGCCGCCTTGCACGAGCGGTTCGTCTCAGCAGTGAACGAGCTCGGAACCGAGAGTAAGCTCAGAACTTGCACCTCCTGAATCTCTGGCTACAGTATAATCCGATTTCGATCCATAGAATCGCTCTGTTCCGTCTCCAACAAGCTATATCGATCAGTAGGTTCGTCGTTTTGGGCTCTTCTGTCTCTAGCTACAGCATCGACCAGTCGATAGGATCAATCTGTTCTTGTCTTCTTGAAATAGTATTGATCAATCAATGGGATCGTCGTTTCGGATCTCCTATCTCAAGCTACAGTTTTGATCGATTCATCGATCAACAACAAGAATCTTCATCTGGGTGTTGCCAATACAGGACCGACCCCCTATGCTAACCACTCTTTCCATCTCTTTCCAGATACTTCCCCAGAGAAGGTCTTACGCCTGATGAACGAGCCGGGCCTCACAGTCGACCAGATATCGAGCCATATGCATGTACAAACTCCAGACTTCCTTCTCCTTTTTTCTTCTGCCGCTATCTTCTTCTTCATGCAAACCAATCTTTCTGCTTTCTTGCTATGTTCATGAAGCAGAAATACAAGCTGACGCTGAGCAGACTGAACGAAGAGAGCGGACAAGGGTCGCCCGAGACTGTGATGGAAAACAATCGAAAGGCGAAATCCAAGTCCAAGCCCAAGTCTACGAAGAAGCCAACTCATGGGACATAGGCTGTGGCCATGAAGAACGAAAGACAGAAAGAAAGATTCGTTCACGTTTGCCCAGGCCTATGAGACCATGGGCGTGATTGAATCGAAAAGAGAAAAAAACAAAGGAGGCATTGCCTAGTGAATGTAAATTAAACCAATTTAGAGGTTAGATTTAGTGATGCTTGATCACCCTGTTGTGTACTGATGATGCAGATGTAATTACATACTCCCATGGACAAATTTTAGTTTTACTATTGCTAGAAAATAGTATGTTTAATTTTAGAGACATATAGCACTCGAGCGAATTCATCAACTTTTGCTGCTAAAATCTAGACATTTTCGATTCCAAGTATACGATCAAGGAATTGCATGATTACAGTAATCAATCGATTAACCCAATCCTTAACCACTCAAAACAATCTCAAACAGCCACTCTTCCAATAGAAAGTTACATCTATGATCCACTGTAAGTGCTCAATGTAACTCAGATTTCTTTGCCATGGCTTGCTAAAATATGACCATTCAGCCAATCAGTAATCTGCACACCGTATGAACTCTTTAGATTCGGCTTGAATGTCATTATAGAGCAAAACAAACCACCATGGCACATTTGACCACAACCAATCCCTCTCCATCATGACAAGATTCAGAAAAAAACCAGCAGATTTTGCAATTGGCTTATATTTCACTTCCAAATAGTCTTCTGTTGCATGATTTTTGAAAAGCTGCCCAAGAAGGGGAGCAAGACACATATTTCATACATACTCACTTGTCACAAACACACACACACACACAAATATGTTTGTGTGCGCGTGCAAATTCCATTTCGCGCAACTGATTTCCCATTCTTTTGAATGTTGTACAGCTCAAAGCACTCGAAATAACTCAAAATAACGCTTCATATTCTACACTGATGCACAACTTTTATTTTTTGATTGAAATACCAAGGCATCTGCACCACAAAATTTCTATTTCTTTTTCCTTTTCCTGCTCTTTTTCCTGTCCAATAACACATACCGAGTGACCAAACTGGCCAAAGATGTCTCGCATTAAACTCAATTCCTGAAAACTCTATATGTTACACAACATAAACCGCTAGCTGTTATCAGCCATGTCCACTTTATGGTTGTTTTCTATGCTCTCTCAATATGACTGCCACACTCGTTGGGGGTACCTTGAAAAGATGGGAACATCACATTGAGCAAAATCAAGACAGAAGCCAGAAAAAGAATAACGAAAATACGTTGTGAAAACATTGATTTTTCTTTGAGCATACCATGCCTAACTCGGTGACAATTACCGACACATAAGTTGCTGGCATTGCATCATATCTGAATAGAAAAGAAAAACAGAACATTTTGTCATCAGAGACATGCATGCACAGGAAGAAAACGCCATCAAAACATGCTTATTCCTCGAAAAGCTACAAAGAATACCCATAATTTTTAAACTGTTTTACCAAAATATACCACAAAGTCAACTACTATATAGAGATATTCTGTGGAAAAGGAAAGAAGGATTGTCAGAAGAGAGTTGGCCTATCTTGGGTCAGCAGAAGACATACATCAAGTTCAGCAGCTTGAGATTTGGGTTTTTTGTCCACCCCTCGAGCTCGCTTGCACTTTTCGATCCAGGTATGTTGAGGAGAGCATCGGGATCACCTACAAGCATTGGTTCCTATTAAAGCCTACTCTCAGTAATACAAAAAAAACAAATGACTTAATGAGCTTTATACTGTACAGAAAACAATACCTAGTTCATTGAAGCAAATTGAATCGAGCTGAACTCGCTCGTGGAACTTGTACGTTTCACAGCAAACCAAGACTGGCACATGGAAAGCATGAGCCACCATAGCCACACAAGCAGAGCCAACTCTCGAATACACGGTCCCATTAGACAATACTGAGGCAGCCCCAAGATATACCTTCGTGGCCTCTTGCATGACATATGAAATTGCATTGATTTGAGTGTATGTGCAGTTTATGCCTTTTGCAAGCAACCTCTGGAACAGCAGTTTGGCTTCGAGCTTCGGTCTTGCATCGACTGTGATCACCCGAAAATTCAACCCCAGCTCAAAAGCGTGAAGAATTATCATTTCCACGACACCTGATGCTCCATAGGTGAGGATCACATCCCCGTCTCTTATTTTGGTAACTGCCAGCTTGGTTATTTCCTTGTCGGCAATGGTGATCTTCTCATGAATAAACTGATAGATGGCCGAGACGAGTTCGGATTTGCATTCAGCTTCGGAAAAGTGCTGAGGAAGCTTCACAATCTGGGTCTTTAGGAACCGTATGGCATTTCCCATGCTTATTGACAGCGGTCTACATGTGTTAAGAAAAGATATATTCATGTTCAGCCGAGAGGTCAGGTCACGAACTAAAGACTTTTGCTCTGGTGTAGTATAATCGTTTATAACCTCACGAAAGGCGAGAAGCATTGCAACACATCGACTATTTCCACCTACAATATCCCCTGTCAAGTATTGTAGGCCCACCTATACAACAAAGTGTCTGGTTCATAAAGCCAAAAACTTTAACCAAACAGCAAGAAACACAGTCAACTCATCTCTTTTTTTATTTTTTTCTTAACTAATTAAGACCTGGTAAATAGACGGATGTAGCCGCATGGTATCATCGTGGAAAAACTTCTCTTCCAATGAGGGGAGCTGAGTTCCATGGACAAATTGAGGCAAATGCCGGAAAAGCTCGACTCTGTTCTTCGTTTCCACTTGCTCAATCAGCGATTTTTTCTTTGCTTTGGCTACCCTATGCTCATCATCAAACTGCAATCGAGGTGCTGGGATTTCTGGTTTCCTCTCCTTACCAGAAATCTTTTCTGCAGACTTTTTCTGGCCACTTGGCTCTTTGATTTGACTCTGAGCTTTTAATGGCTTGGTAACAGCAGCAGTAGTCACAGCTTCACCTGTTGCAAAATTTACCTTATAAGATCCACCACAGTATTTCCCCATTAAAAAATCCAATCATATCAGATGATGCAGAATCCTGATCATGTTGTATATATTATTCTACCCATCAATATACTACATGTATACAGTCTTCCACGCCATAAATTAGAAGATTAATATAGACATACGAATCGATTTTTCCATGGATCAAAACCTTGTTTTTGGGTTCATCAGGAATCCATAAAATTTCAACCATTCCGAAATGCAGATTGAAGTTCCCTCAAAATCTAAAACACAGAAAACATAAAGCCCGAAGGCTATCTCTAACCATCAAAGCCAGGTCTCACATGCTGAACACGATATGCGGACAGAATCATAATGAGGCTTAAACAAGGATCTGGACATAGAAAGTCGATGAATCAAAGTGTCACCATCCCATTACAATTTCAGTATATAAAATAAGAGATGTTTTCTTTCACAAGAGTCTCGTCGTCCACAATAAAAGTTCAGTTCCTTGATGTTGATGGGCCAGCCATCAGTATCTTACCCAACTTCCAAAACATACTAGAACATTGAGAAATGCAAGATATTTATAAAGTGACACAATTTTTCGAAATCAAATATAAAAAAACTTGAAACAATCATGTGTCTTCATGAAAGTATGGAACAATAGAAAACCAGTCAATCATTTGGTACTGCGTTTATCAAGTTATCACATTTTCTCTATACACAAATCAAGGTGCCCTTTTATTGAAATTTTTAAATCGGTCTCAACAAAACCGGTGCTTTGCTTCAAAGATCACAATCAAAATTAACAAAATTTTGATAGAAAACTTACCTGTACTCTCTCTTGCTGCTCGTTTTGCTTCTCTCTCTGCCTCTTGCTTCGCCCTTCTTTCAGCCTTACTAGTCAGCTGTTTGGCAAAAGATTGCTTATCTACAAATCACAATCACATATTTAATGATGTGAAAGCTGACATTTTTGAGCAGCACAAATCACATACTTGACAAGCCGAAAGCTGAAATCTTAGAGCAACACAATCACATATTTAATCATGTGAACGCTGACATCTTTGAGAAGCACAAAACACATCTTTGAGTGCCGCAAAGCTGACATCTTTGAGCAGCACAAAACACGTCTTTGATGCCGCGAAGTTGACATATTTGATCAGTGTGATCACATACGTAATGATGTGAAAGCTCACATCTTTGATGAGTGAATTGACATCTGGAATGACTAGAAGTGGCCCTTCAATTTCACGAGTATAGTCATACGTTTGAGGGCTGAAATCCATACCAAGGCACAACCATGGCGAAAGCAATGACAAAGGCATACCTCGAGACGCAGACTCCAATGCTCTAGACGATGAAGAAGCAATGACGGGCTGCTCGTGTTTCAAAGAGGATGAAAGCGCAGCCGCCTGCCCTTTCTTTGTCGAAGACAACGAAACAACCTGCTCCTGTCTCGACAAGGGGAACGTCTCTCTTTCTCGGACGACCTCATTCAAGCTCATCCGATCAATTTCAGAGCTAAGGACGCTACCGCGGTTGCCATCATACTCGGAGAAATTGATGATCTCGGAGTCGAGAGTAGAAGAAACCGGGGATACATCGAGAACAGAGTCTTTGTGCACATAGCTCCCTTGGTGATAGTTGTACTGTTGAACCAAAGGGTGGGCAGGCGAGGGAACAGTCAAAGGAACGGACCTGTTAGAATCGACAGGGTTAGGGTTAGGGTTAGGGTTAGGGTTAGGGTTAGGGTTAGGGTTAGGGTTAGGGTTGGGGTCGGGATGCGAATTAGGGTTGGGGCCCTCCGTTTCCGCCGCAGGGGTGAAGAAACCCACATGGCGGACGACGGGGCTCGTCACAATCCGGGGTCCTCTTCTCGGATCCATCTCCGATTCGCTCCGATTCCCCTGCTCTCTGCAGATTCTCTGCTTCTCTTCCCGTCATACAATGGTTGACATGCAGGTGAAAGGGAAGGGAAGGAAGGAATGCATGCATGGATGTGTGCATGCATGTGCCTGTGTGTATGTATGTATGTATGCGTGCATGCATGTGCGTAAGTGTATGTATGTGTGCGTGCGTGCATGCATGTATGTGTGCGTACGTGTATGTATGCAGGCGTGTGGGGGTGTATGTGTGTATGCATGCATGTAGGCATGTGGCGTATGCGTGTGCGTGTGTATATGCTTACATGTGTGTACGCTTACATGTGTGCATGCCTGCATGCATGCATGTCTGTGTACGTGCATGCATGTCTGTGCGTGTGCATGTATGTAGATGCGTGTGTATGCACGTGTGTAGGTGTGTGTCATGCATGTGTGTGTATGTGTCTATGCATGCGCATGCGCATGCGCGCATGCATGTGCGTAGGTGTGTCATGCATGTGTGTGCATGTGTGTGCATGCGCATGCGCGTATGCATGTATGTAGGCATGCACGTATGTGTATGCGCGTGTCTATGCCTGCATGGATGTGTGCGTTGCATGTATGTATGTGTGCGTGTGCATGTATGTAGGGGCGTGTGTGTATACATGTATGTAGGTGTGTGCGTATGTGTATGTATGCATGCATGTGCGTGTGCATGTGTGCGTGTGCATGTATGTAGGCATGCGTGTATGCATGTATGTAGGTGCGTGCGTATGTGTATGTATGCATGCATGTGCGTGTGCATGTGTGTATGCATGTAGTGTGTGTATCCGTGTGCGTGTATGTATGTATGCATGCATGTATGTGTGCGTGCATGTACGTATGCGTGCATGTATGTATGCGTGCATGCACGTATGTAGGTGTGTGTGTGTATGCATGTATGTAGGTGTGCGTGCGTATGTGTATGCATGCATGCATGTGCGTGTGTGTATGCATGCGTATGCGTGTATGCAAGTAATGTGTGTGTGTGTGTGTGTGTGTGCGTGCGTGCGTGTACGCATGTATGTATGTATGTGAGCGTGCATGGGTGCATGCATGTGTGTTTGCATGTATGTATGGATGTGTTCGTATGCGTGTGTTGGGTGAGAACCCATATGGAATTGGTCGGACTGCAGTTTCTCGTCCAATTTGATCGGAACAAATCGGTTTTGACTAACCGAATGCATTTTGGCAGATGCTTCCATACAAGCCGATCCGTTGGGAACATATTAGGAGCACTGTTGAGCTAACCGGGTGCATTTCGCTAGATGCTCGCATGCATGCAGCCGCTCGTCGCCAAATCCCGATCCGAAAACATATCGGAAAACGCATTCGTCGCTAAACGGGGGGACGCATGCTGCTCGGCGCAATCACGCACGCAGTCTCTCTCGACCGATCTAATCGGAATGGGTGAGAGAGAAAACGCGCATTCCATTAACGAATACTGAGCGCATTCTGCCAGATCGCTCTCCATGCATGGAAGGCCCTTCATCTGATCTGTGGATCAGAGAACAGAGATCAAAAAACACAACAGAGATCAAAAAACACACTTTAAGGAGCTGATGATGCATTTTTGCCAGATATGCTTTCATGCAAAAACACCTATATATGCAAAGGGTGGAAATAATAAATAAATAAA
>JBBBWG010029110.1:29861-54904 GCA_037176905.1 Azolla pinnata
AATAAATAAATAAAGTGTATATTTACATATACACACTATTTATTTATTTATCTATTTATTTATTGATTTATTATTTACAATATATATATATATATACAGAGCAGAAGAAAGAAGAAGAAGAAGAAGAAGAAGAAGCAGAAGCAACTGCAGACGAAGAGGAAGAGGAAGACGAAGACGAAGAGGAAGAGGAAGAGGAAGACGAAGAGGAAGACGAAGAGGAAGAAGAAGAAGCAGCTTGATCTTCCCCGATGGCGTTTTCTGCATCCGCTTCTGCGTCTGCGCCTGCATCCAACCATGGCTTTGCTTGCCCTATCGCTCACACAGTGCTGCCACATCAGGTATTTCTCTGTCTCTGTCTCTCTCTCTCTCTCGATCTATCTATCTAACCCCCCAGTGATCTGATCCTTTCCTGGTGTTGCTTCTCGCTCCTTTCATCCGTTTTACAGTTTCTGTGCCTGCGCAATGGGGCAAACGCCGCCCAGTCCTTGTCCAGCTTCAAGTCGGCTGTTTCCGTTTCTGATTCTGCTGTGAGGTCCATGGGAGCTGTGATGCCAAGCAGGAGAAAGCTGGGCACTGCACCAGGGTACTCATGTCAGGTAGACGAGAGAGGGAGCAGTCCCGCACACGAGCTAGCTAACACACGGCCCTCTTTCATCTAGACTCTGTTCTTGCCGATTTATACGAAGCTTCCATTGATCCTTGCATTACCCTGCAGGCTAGCCTTAGCAGCACTGGCATTGTGGATGATGTCTCGGATGTTGGAGGTGCTGCGGCTGCGGCTGCTGCACCAGAGACCCTGGCGAGGGTCGTCAGTATAGTGGCGAGGCAATTGGGCACATCCGAGGGCTCTGTCACTCCGGACTCAAAGTTCCAAGAACTCGGCGCCGATTCACTCGACCAGGTATGGATTCTGCCCTCGATCCAATCAGAACAAAACACGCCCTAAAACCCTCAACCCACTTCATGGTTTGGTTTTAAGAGTAAATTGAATTGGTTTGCGTGAAAGATGTGTGTAGAGAGCATACATGCATGCATGTGTATAGAGCGATGCAATTCCTGCGTTACCGACTGACCCTGCACATGCGATGCAGGTGGAGATAGTGATGGCCTTGGAGGAGGAATTCGATATCTCTGTCAGCGAGAATGGCGCCCAGTCTATATCGACTGTGCAAGATGCTGCAAATCTCATCCAGATAGCCATCTCCGAGAAGCCATGTTAAGGCGAGGATGGAAGGAATTATACTGAGTGAAGCTCTGAAGAATAATCGGAACCCAAGGGGGCACTATATGGTAGTCAATTCACAGGGAAAAAACGGCCCATTTCATGTCAAGCAATTTGGTTCAAAATCACTTTGCGTATATAACACCACCTTGTTAACACACACATGCATGCCTATCAGACCTTGATTGTCTGGCATAAGGGCAAAGAAGAAATTTTATCTTGTTCTATGTAGCCAGTTTTGGTTCAATTGAGGAGAATAAAAAGACGCCACCCATATCTACAAGCTGTTTTTGGCTTGGTTCAATGGAGTGTTTTATTACTGTGTGGACCTCGTAACTGTTTGATTTACACCGGTCATATGCAATGCTATTTAATCAGGTTGCCAATGCTCATGTATTTTCCTTAAGGAAGGAAGGAACCATCTTCAAGCACTTGAAAGGTATTGTATGCCCTACACAATGGTTAGAATGGCTGGTGTTCATGGCAAGAGGTCTACTTGGCACTTCCGATATTGTTGGATTGGGTGGCAGTGCATGCGCTTATATTTGATCTGTTGCAACACCTGCAACAAACTGAAATCATTTATGGTTGATGGTACACCGTAATCTTTTTCTGGCAATTCTTCCTCTGCTTAGCCTAGCTACCGGCAATGCGTTCCAGACAATGTTACGGGGTATTGAGACTTTCACGGGATTTCAGATGGGAAAAGGTCAATGTTTGATTGATGGGTTGATGATGGAAGATATGGGGACCCTAGACGGAGCAGATTAATCCTCAGCAGCTGCTCGGGACATGGATTGAGGGTTAGAAGAGGACTTGTCTGCCATGTTTTAGCTCCTGTTGCTTTTGGAAAAGAAGAGCAGGAAGAAAGCCAGAAATCTACATGCAGAATCTCAATCAATCATCTGAGCGAACTATATAGATCCTCTTATGTTGAAGCCTTCCAACAGGCCTATAGATGCACGAAAATTCTGGATATTAAGCTTTAAGCCCTGCATTTGGACAGAACCTGTAGCTTTGGAAGCTCCAGATTTGGACACTGATCAATGCTGTTACTGAAGCCATCATTTGCTGCAGTCAGCCTCTGGTTACAGGATTTGGGTCAGAAGTTCCGAATCTGGACTGAAAACATCAGTTTGTTGCCGGTTTTATGCTAATGTTGAAGCCATGGGTTGCTTCTAGGAGGCCTGAATTTATTAGATTGATGCTCTAATTGAGGCCACTATTTGCTTTCAAAGTTGCACTGATTTGAACTTTTTAACTCTGTAATTTGGATCCACAGTTCTGAATTCGAATTAAAAACAGAAAAAGCCATAACCCTTATTTAAACTTTAAAGTCTGGATTTGGACCTAGGTCAATGCTCATCAAATCTACAAAAACCTTAATTTATATATGCAATCTCTGGATTTAATCTTTGAACTTTGAGTTCAGATCTGAATCTCTGAAATCAGACCTTGTAGGAGTTGGAACTGGTGAGATTGTTCATAGTGCTTAATTGGGATCACTGCATGATGATGCTTAGGTAACTTGATATCTGGGCTCAGGAGCATGTACCCATCAAGGATTCAATGAAAGTTGTACACAAATTTGGAGGCATGAATTTTTGTACAGTTTGCAAGCCATGAAATAAATCAAAATGTAATCCCAAAAGATTACCAGCTTATAGATCAAATACACTTGCACATTGTCCTCAAGTAACCAACGTTGTAAAAAATTAGGTAGATTTCCATATTCAGCTCTATCTAGATTTCCATGCTGCTACACATTGGGGCACTGACATCAACAGAATTCTCCTTAATGTTGAGAACAATGGACGTAGTATCTCTCAGGAATGTTCTGTCATTTACAAATACTTTTAGCACATTACCAACACGGGCATCAAATCTGCCTTACTATGTAGCAGAAGTGCCAGCTATAACTGCGGCAGGCATTTTTACACAAATCCGAAACGTAATCGAAAATGATGCACGATGCCATCCATGTAGGGTGAAAAGAGATGTGAATTAATATAATCGGTTGTTTGGAAGTTCAGCTTAGTAATGGCAGAAACAGAGGATATATGTCATGCAACATCCTCCAACAAATAGGCTGGTACACATTTGTGGTATGAAATAAGCCTTATACAGCAACCGAACAGTATCCTGCTTGCTAACTGAAGTGATGTACCTTTGCATGATGAGCATCCTTACACACTTGTTTCTACCTTTCACCTCATCTCCATTTGTGGTGGCTGAAATCAAGAGATGCCCGATTGTGGACCAGTCAGACTGCATTTACTAGCATGATATATATGAGCACAATTCTCATGCATAGTTGCCATTCTTCGTGGTAGACTGTGTTCGCCAATGAGATATGGTCTCCAACAAACTCTTGCAGCTCTACATTTCACATCACATATCTGTGGAATCATCAGCCAAGGTCGTTCCAGCTCATTTAGATCCTTTGGATCCACTTGCTTGGCAAAGATCGTGACTCATAGATAAGTGTTGAGATGGAAATGCACCAGAAATCCTTGCGATTCTCTGGAAGCAGCCTTATTCGCTTGGATTTTGCACTTCTACTGTTTCGTCTGCTATGGACTCGAGTAGTTCTGTTTGTAGGTTCGAAGAAATATCATGAAGATGGTGCCAAGTAAGGTCCCACAAGGAATCATCACCAACGCTACTCTTGGGTACAAGAACCCCTCGAGCCTTCATTTCCACCAACATGTTCTTCACCACTTCCAGTATGAGCACGTCAATCTTTTCGGCATCATTGTCCCTCAATTTGGCTTTCCTATAGCCATTCATTCGACCCAGTATCGCTATCCATAGATTTCGAAAGCTCGGAAGCGATCTAAGCTGATCCAAAAACTGCAGAAAAACATGTGAAACTAGCTTCGTCGCACAGTGAAGACTGTTCACCATGTTGTGATACTCTTTGGGAGGATGCCTCTGAGAGATTTCGAGCAAATCATCCAGCAATACAAATATAACTAATTCAAAGCACTGTCCCACTACCGATGGTGGCAAACGCATATGCTCTGCAGCCAATAAGCTCTGCTGTAAGCATGAGAGAGCATGATTTCTTACCTCCTCCCTTGGCTCCCCACAAACTCTCCTCAACCCTTGAGCCAACCGAAGCCACATCTCGCCAAGCTCTTGCAAACCTTTTTCTCTGGGATGAATGGGCCCATTTTCAGCAGAAGAATCTGACCAGCGTATCAAGCATCTCGCAGATTCTGACATGAGGTCCAACGCGCAGATTGATCTTTCATTACCCCCGACTGAAACTTCAGCAAATGTTCGGGCAGCATCTAAACAAAGCACATAATTTGCTGGTGTTAAATGGGCCCCATCGGCCATGATGAACGATAATGCTTCAAAGCCAGTTTTTGCTGCATTGATGTGGCGAGCTGTGATAGACAATAATGAAGAAATAGTTCGCCAACCCATAGGAGACCTTATATGTTGGGCATTCTTCTTCACAAGCTGCCTGACTTCTCGTGTTATCCGCTCACAGAAAGCATCTGCTACGCGTGCATCGAGCTTCAAAATCAGTTGCAATGAGCGCAGAAGTTCATCAGCAAGCTCTTCTTTGTAAGGAAGCAGTTTTTGACAAATGCGCAAAAGTCCAAAAACTGCCTTCTCAACAAGGAGGCACGGAATCAATGTGGACTGAATAATATTTGCTATGTGCTCATAAACCCCTGGCCAAAGCAGCATTATCCGGTCTCGGTTACTAAGAGCAACAGCAATAAGGAGATCAAGGCAAAAGATGGCCGTATCTTCATCCTCACTTGAGCCACCGGCTTTTTGGGGACGTCCAGCTGCCCAAATCAGAGCTCTGACTAATTGCAGTAACGATTCAGCTTGTAGAAATTTACTTTCAGAGATGATGTTGTCAATGCGGCAAGCTTCGATGGCTCGCATGGTTCTTTGGTGTGCAGCCAAGTGTTGCTCACTTGGTTGAGAGCGGAGTTCATCAGTTTCCAGAGACAATAGTTGACTAAATCTCCCCATGAATCCTTGGGATCTTTTCTTGGCTCCAGCAGGTGGTAGAGCAATCGAAATTGCACCAGCGGACACAGGCTTTCCATGTATTATATCACTGCCACTTTCAGCATCATCGTTACTGATACGAGCTGGTAAGAGGCCCAGCTTGTGTAGCCTCAATATACTATCTACTATGTTTCTCCAGCTTGTACGTATATAGTCTCCATATTTATTGGCTATCTTGAACACCGTGACTGCTGCAGTGCGAGCTTTTGTATCATCGCCAAACGCAATCACAGGTTCTTCCATGGAAGCTGGATTGAGCAAGGTCATGAACTTGCAAAGAGAGACGACAAGATCATCTAAGACATCCTCCAAATGATGGCTCGACGATATCTTTGCTACAGCAAGAAAACCTTCCACACACATTCTTAACACATCTTCATCATCCTCTGCATGATCAAAGACCACAGATATGGCTGCAATTGTGGGTCCTGATATGATAGCGAACATGTCCCGATCTAAGAAGGGCCGGCTATCACATTTTATATAGGGAGGGGACTTGTGTGACCTATGGATAAGACCCACCCATCTACTTGACGTCATCTCCGTGACACCAACTGTGTTGTCGTAAGTGATCTTTATCTCATTTCTGACGATGGAATGATATAGGTCAGCGAGGAAATCACGCGGCAAATCCTTTCCACCATTGATGCTCCGATTATTCTTGATAAAGTCCTCTTCAGTCATCTTCTTCTTCACCTGGGAATTATGCTGATCAGTATTCAGCATAATGAGAGAGTACGATAGCAAGAAAGCAGCATCTTTATCTGCAAATATGTGCGATGATTGATCATAATAGCGTCCAGCAAAGGCTTCTAAAACTCTTTGGATCTTCTGTGCTTCTCCAGGTAAACGGAAAGTTTCTAAAAAGGTTCGCATGGCGGCGTCCAAGGCCATCCCTTCGAAATCAAAAGTTTTCACAAACTCTGCTAGAACTTGCAGACAAAACTCATCTGGATCACCAAGAAAATCACCTAACAAGCTTTTGTCGAGGCCTGTCGTGAACCTAAAGAAGCATGCAACGCTCTCAGGATCAAGCTTTTCCGGAAGAAGCTTGATTCCCTGTAGGAACTCAAGACCTTTCTTTGGATCACGGTTGAAGTGGTCAGCACCTATCATGAGCCTTCTCTTAATATACTTCTGGCGTTGAACAAACTTGACCCAACACTTTGCATCTTTGTAGCTCTCGCACTTTAACCTCCAGAATGGAACGTAATCTTGCCCCTCAACTTGTTGTGGAGGCAGGGCTATTGATGCTGTTGAATTTGCCCGTTCAGCCATGCTATGAATGACCGCTATAAGACCTTCCAAGGCTAAAATGTGCATTGGTGACAAGGGGCAATTCACTGGGAAAGCACTCTTTGAAAGCAGATTACCTAAGTCTTCAAAAATATTGCCACAAGTAATATCGCAATCAAAATTTGCAAACATCTCTGGCATAAATGTTGACTGCCTACAGAAGTCCACAAGGGCCTCCATAGCGACTTCCTGTTGTTGATATGAGGCTCCATATTTCCCTTGGGCTAGCCGGATTATCACACATGAAAAGAATGCTTCCAATTGTAGCTTCAAATAAGACCTGAGGTGGTGATAAAGGTTGAGGACGATGCTACAAACCATTGAGAAAATGAGTGGGTTCATAGTGGAGAGGCCTAGTTGCATGAGGAATCGAAAAAGATCATCTTGTACAAGAGCAATTAACTCTGGATGGCATCCAAATGATGAGCCTCCCAACTCAACTGCCGAATTGATCAAACCAAGAGCAAAAAGTGGAACATCTTCATCAATCGCAAGCAGGCTTTGACCACTTATTATCCCAGAGTCAACGATGTTCAAAAGAGAGCATAGATACCGGAATATCTCCAGGACGCCCACTATTCCATATGGTTCGATGATTGGGTGCACTCTGTTTCCTAAAGAAGATTCAGGAATTTGGCCATTTTCTTCTCTTTGTTCGTGTAAATCGCCACTAGGCCTAGCTGCGGCGCCATCTGAGTTTGGAGCAAAATGGGAGTCATGACCATTGGTAGAAGCATTGCTCGCGTCATTGATATCTTCTACAGGCGCCATGTTTGCCGTATCACTCTGCAAAGGTCCAAAAGATTGAAAAGGGAATGTGGAAAGATCTTAAGTCGAAAAAAAACCCTTTTACATAAATACGAGGTTTGATATGTGAGATGAAAAACTTGGATAAAAATCCAGGTACAAACCTCGTGAGGCACAGTGCCAGAGTTCATCAAAAGCTTGAGAGAAGAGTCGAGGTCGGGCAAGTGGGCGAATATCATTCGGACAATTTCGTGCATGCTATGGCGTGCCGTTCTTTGAAGGAGTTCCCCCTTGCTAACAGCCTGATGAACTACTCGGAAGCACGTATTAACGACGAGGCAGACATCGCGATTGCTGATCAAATCCGAGGCCGAATGCTTCATGACAGCGACGAGAACTTGCAAGACCTTCATGAGGACCGCTTCTTCGGATGCAAGATCGGTGATTTCGAATCGGCAGCTGGTGACCGCATCCACGATGTCGTGGATCGCTTCGGCGACATGGGCAGTGTGGGAATCGAAGATCTCTAGAACCAATATCTTATAGACGGCGGAGAGAGCAACTCCGGTGATGGCAGCTCCGGTTTCATCGGACCTTATCACGTCGAGGAACGGCGTGAGGTAGAGGGAAGGATTGATCTTCGGCCACGGTTGGGACCAATTGAACATGCTCCGCCGCAATGCTTTCAGTGCATATACCAGCGAATGCTCCATCTGCTCCGTCTCCCCGCCCATATATCTACCTGCCCATCTCGCATTCCTCCTCATCACCGCTAACACTGCTCCGATTTCCGAGTTCACCATGCATGCCAATGCCGCGCTGCTTCTAGCGAGCTTCTTCATCTCTCCCGTCCTTTTTCTCCTTTTCCTCCCGTCTTGTTCGGTGTGTCTATGTGGTTCGAATCACATGTAGGTATGCAGAGTTTCCCCCATCTTTTCTCGTGTTGAAACGGAAGGAAAAACGGAAGAAGGGAGAACAAGGGCTACTTATCTGGCGAGCGTTTCATGAGGCAATTGTGTGTTGGATCTGCCCCCCCTGTTGAAGGCAAAGAACCGTGAGAAGAAAGAAAAATGCAGACGGCTTTCCACAAAATTGCTGAAGAAGAGAGGACGATGGAAGAGAGCATCCGTTGCGTCCTCCATGAGCAAGATTCAGGAAGAAAACCCTAGAAGCAGAAGAAGCAGAAGAAGAAGAAGAAGAAAGAATCAGAGGACGGGGAAGAGCAGAGGATCTTACCAGTGGAATCAGACGGAGAAAGCAGAGTCGAGGAAGCAGGGCATTCTCCATTTCCTGTTTTCTATTTTTGTGAAGAGGGGTAGGAACAGGGGAATATACAGCTCTCCATGTGAAGAAGAAGAAGAAGAAGAAGAAGAAGAGAAAAGAAGAAAAACACAACACATGGAGAAGAAGAAGAAGAAGAAGAAGAAGAGAAACAATGAATTTTGGGGTTTGAAGTCATTGCAAATTCTTTGGGAGAAAAACAAACCAAATGCATTTCTAGTGTGCTAAGTATATGTATGGATGTGTGTGTATATGTGAGATGGAATGCATTTGATGGGTAGGAACAAGGGGAAAATACAGCTCTCCATGTGAAGAAGAAGAAGAAGAAGAAGAAGAAGAAGAAGAAGAAGCAGAAAAGAAGAAAAACACAAGTCAAGAAGCAGCAGAAGAAGAGAAACAAAGAATTTTTTGGGTTTCAAGTCATAGCGAATTCTTTGAGGATAAAACAAACCAAATGCATTTCTGGAGTGCAAGTAGATGTATGGATGTGTGTGTATGTCAGATGGATGCATTGATGGATGATGCGATGTAGAAGAATAGAGCCCAATCACAGCCGATTGTATTAATCGACGCCCGCTTATATCCCAAGGCCAGATGAAACTGCATCAGAACTGCTATTGCAGTGCTTTGGGAAATCTCGTGTCCTTCCATGATCAGAATTGTTGTCGAGCTGAACCGAATTCTCCATACAACAGATGCGTCGAACAAGTGTGAAAATCCATAAATCACGGCGGCGAGAACTTCGTCCTCGTCGAAGGAGATGATACAAGTCTAGAGGCACAGAGAGTCGAGGCCATCGAGCATTGCTTATGCGGAAGGTTTACGGGGCCTATAACTTTAGGGAACTAGTTTTGTCAAAAGGCTGAGCTCATCGGTTTGAAGGGGTAAAAACAAAGTGGCAAAGTGATCATCCGAGGTGCCAAAATAAACCCATATGGTCATTAGACAAGTGTGAAAAAAAAAAAAACACTTAGTGGCGGAGAGAGCCCTAGAAGTTTAACTTACATAAACGAGAGCAGATGCCTGTGCATTATAAAAAGTTTCGAGGTGTAGTAATAATCCAAGGTAAATATTCGGTAGTATGGGACACGGAGAGCGATTCGCATTCGTCTTCTGTCTTTTTGCTCAGGAGTATTCGGCGCGGTTCATCACCCTTTGATCCATTCTCTTCTCTCCGAAGGCCCAAACCCTAAATTGGCAAGAACCCTAAACTGGACGAAACCCTAAACCCACCCTAAACCCTAAGCTGACTGAAACCCTAAACTGGCCGAAACCCTAAACTGGCCGAAACCATAAACTGGCCGAAACCTTAAACTGGCCGAAACCGTACACCCTAAACCCTAAACCCTAAACTGGCCGAAACCCTAAACTGGCCCAAACCGTACACCCTAAACCCTAAACCCTAAACCCTAAACCCTAAACCCTAAACCCTAAGCTGACCAAAACCCTAAACTGGGACGATCGCGGAGCCAGATTGCTGTTTTTTCCGAGCCTCGGGAAAATCGCGGAGGGCAGATTGCTGTTAACGGTGAGCAGTACCGGGGAATTCTTCACAAGGCCGTGGAGCGGCATCGTGAATCACAGCGGAGATTCCTCGTGCGCGCGATGCTCGGGATCGCGTATAAAATCGATCGTTCGCAGCCGCCGGTGTACAAAGGGCTCCGTATCCGTATCCGTATCCGTATCCGTACGTGGACCCGTATCCGTATCCGTATTTGCGTATGCTATCTTGAACGTATGGAGAGGATTGGGCAAAGTGGGATGGCGACCAATAGGATGGCGCGGAGCTGACGTGGCATGCTGACGTGGCAGGCAACCATATCCACACAGAAGGAAGAAGAAGAAGAAGAAGAAGAAGAAGAAGGAAAGAAGAAGAAGAAGAAGAAGAAGAAGAAGACACAGAGAGCTTCCCAGCCATGGCTGCCCTCGCCGGCTCTTCTCTTCTCGCTCGCCCTGAGATCTTCGGCCAAGCTCTAGCTGCTTCTCCCTCCTCCTCCTCCTCCTCCTCCTCCTCTTCTTCTTCTTCTTCTTCTTCTTCTTCCCCATCCAAGGTTGTTGCCCTCTTCGGCAAGAAGAAACCTGCCAAAGCTCCTGCTCCCTCCAAGGCCCCCAAGGCCGCCCCCAAGTCCCCCGCCAACGAAGAGCTCGCCAAGTGGTATGGTAAGAAGCACCCTCTCCCTCTGCCCCTCGGTCGTTGCTTCGCCGATCGCTGTTCTGACCCCTGTGTCTTTTTGCTTGCTCCTCCGTGGGGGGGTTGGTTCCTCTCTTCGCAGGTCCCGACCGCAGAATCTACCTTCCCGAAGGCCTCTTAGCCAAATCCGAAATACCCGAATACCTTATCGGCGAGATCCCCGGCGAGTAAGGCCTGAAATGCTTGCGAAACATGAACAATGCGCTGATTCACAAATGCATACTTTAACAATCATACATACTCTAGATGCACACATGCATGCACAGATTACGTCTGTTGAAAATACTCTAGATGCACACATGCATACACAGATCGCATCTGGTGAAATTACACATATACATATTGGTTGGCTACTAAGCACCCTAGATCGGACAGACTCACGCATATGCTTACAAATACTTTGTGCGGTGATGCCTACCACTTATTTTGGGTAATGGGCTTACATTATTCTTTTGTGTGTTTTTTCAGCTATGGATTCGACCCCTTCGGCCTTAGCAAGAAGCCAGAGGACTTTGACAAGTATGTGGAATAATCATACTTTTTATTTTTAAGTTTCTCGTGGGCATTCATTTGGTTGAATTGATCGATCGTATGAGTTTCGTAAAAGATTGAACGAACTATCCCTACACCAACTACGATCTTTTATCATGTAGATCTATTTGCGTCGCATTTAGGGAATGTAGATTAGGAGCATGGCATGATGAGCATGAAAAGATAGCTTGGGTCTGGGCATTGCTCGGTCTATGCGATTGGGCACCAACTGAAGATGTTGTGAGCATATAGCACAGAAAAGCAACTCCAATGTTCTGGTTATTCCTCACAGCACTGGGATGAATTTACACCCAATCCATGGGAAGTTGCAATGGCATGTATGTGCGACATTTAAGCGAATCAGATGAGAATCATCGTGTGAAGCTTTAATGGCATGTACGTGTGACATTTAGGAAAATCCGATGTGAATCATCTTGTGAAATTTTAATGGCATGTACCTGCAACATTTAGGCAAATCAGATGAACATCATCGTGTGAAAGCTGCAATGGCATGTATATGTCACATTTAGGCAAATCAGATGAGAATCATCACGTGAAATTTCAATGGCACGGATGCGCAACCTTTAGGTAAAATCTGATGAGTATCATCACGCGAAAGTTGCAATGGCATGAGTGTGCAACATTTAGGAAAATCAGATGAGCATCGTCACGTGGAAGTTGCTGTGGCACTCATGCGCGACATTTAGGCAAATCTGACAAGCATCATCATGGAGAAGTTGCAACGTTCAGGCATTTATTCATTGGGATATGCATTGTTAATCAATGTGGGATCTGCATTGTCAATCAATGTATGTGGGTGGTACTGAAGATTGAGGAGCACTCTGGTACAGAATGTTTTTTTAAAACATTACGGTAATATGACGGCATGTTTCTGGTATTTTACTCGAACCAGGTACCAGGCATACGAGCTCATCCATGCAAGGTGGGCTATGTTGGGAGCTGCAGGATTTATCCTGCCCGAAGCGTTCAACAAATTTGGGGCCACATGTGGGCCTGAAGCTGTATGGTTCAAGGTATACAAGCAAGGCTCTTGTTGAATGAATGTTTTGCTCCAAAATAGACCACCATTTTATGCTTGCCTTTGATTTTGGGATATATCTACAGACCGGCGCACTGCTGCTCGACGGTGGATCTCTCCAATACTTTGGGGCCACGATCCCGATCAATCTTGCGGTTGCTGTGATCGCCGAAGTGGTCCTTGTGGGTGGTGCAGAGTACTACCGATCCTCGAACCAATTGGTAAGGGCCATATCTCTCACTCTTGGCTTTCCGATTCATGCCTTTGCCAGCGGTTCTCTTGTTCTTTAGAAAGGTGTACATTGTTGCGATATAGATGGGTTTCCATAGGGCATTTCGGTACAGATATAAGTAGCATCTCCCCGATTTCCTGCAAGGGGTGCCACCAAACTACGCAGGATGCTGGAGCTTTCCCTACTCTGCTAACCGATTCTTAACTACTAACTACACCGGAGCTGATGAGCACTAACTACTAACATTTTGGACATAATGTTGATGATGACCAAAGGATTTGTTGGTTGTTGCCCCTTTTTGTGTCCCTATTGCCATTGTTTGTTTCTCTTCGAGCTTGTCATCGCGACATAGACCTTCTCCACCCTTTTTGTTTCCCATGAAAGAAACTCCTCCTTCCCTGTCGCATCGTTTGGATATGGGATTCGGCATGCACGAAACAGATAATCCGCCACAGTACCGTGCATGTCTTCCTAAGTTTTTCTTTTTCCTTTTTTTCTTTTTTTTCCTGGTGTTTGACATGATGAGCTGATCGATGCGATAGTGCATCAAAGGCACATGGTATATCTGTATAAATGAAACCGATCGATGTTGGTGGTGATGACTGAGTCGGGGTTTGTTTTGGTTGATCGAACAGGGTCTGGATCGCCTTCATCCGGGTGGACCATTCGACCCATTGGGCTTGGCCAAGGACCCGGAGCAGTTTGCTCTGCTGAAGGTGAAGGAGATCAAGAACGGGAGGCTGGCGATGTTCTCCATGCTTGGCTTCTTCTTGCAAGCCTATGTCACGGGCGAGGGCCCGATCGAGAACCTGTCTTCGCACCTCAGCGATCCCTTCGGCAACAACCTCCTCACCGTCATCCAAGGAACCGCGGAGAGAGTTCCTAGCTTGTAAAACAAGATGATGATGATGATGATGATGATGGTGAAGAAGAAGAATTCCGGAAGCAAAAGAACAGCCCCAATCGGCTTCTGACCCACAAAAGAACAGCATTATGTCTCTTGCATCGATCCGATCCATCCTTCCAATGTCCTTGTGTTCTTGTTAGGGATTAAGGAGAAACATGTTTATGTACATCATCGATGATTGTTGTTGTCGTCGTCGTCGTCTTTTCTTTTTTCGGTTCTGATCCCTTCTTCTTTTCCTTTTGTCTTGCTCTTTTGTAATGCCTCCAGAAGTGTCCCCAGTCAGTCTTTGTTCCTTCATGTAATGAGAGAGCCTTGCTGCTGCTGTTGTATCCAGAGATGCTTATTTCACCTCCTTATGTCTCTTGCTCTTCTTGCTTTTGCAAATGGCGAGCAACCCTAAAATCCGGATCGAGGCGGAATCCGAGACTGAATCTCTTGTTTGCGACACGGGGACGGAATCGCGAGGCTATGAGCAGCAGGGAGAGCACCGGAGAACCCTAAACCTTACAACTCCAAACCCTAAAAACCCGACAGCAGCAAGAGAGCATAGGCAAGGCCTCTACAGCGAAGAATCGGAAACCCTAAATCTAGTTAAGAAAGCCACGCTAAGAAAAGAAAAGAAAAAGAAAAAAACAAAACAAAAACCTGGAACGGAATCACGAGGCTATCAGGAGCAAGAGCAGCGGAAGAAGCATGAGCCACATATATAATCTTTAAGCTCCAAACCCTAAAAAGCCTGAAGAATCAGAAACCCTAAACCTAGTCAAGCATGCATAGCATGGCAAGGCTTATATAGCAAAGAATCAGAAACCCTAAATCTAGTCAAGCCTGCATAGCATGGCAAGTCTTATATAGCAAAGAATCAGAAGCCCTAAATCTAGTCAAGCCTGCATAGCATGGCAAGTCTTATAGAGCAAAGAATCAGAAGCCCTAAATCTAGTCAAGCCTGCATAGCATGGCAAGTCTTATATAGCAAAGAATCAGAAGCCCTAAATCTAGTCAAGCCTGCATAGCATGGCAAGGCTTATAGAGCAAAGAATCAGAAGCCCTAAATCTGGTTAGGGCAAAGAAAGATTTAAGGAAAAAATTTGGTTAAGATCCTAAGCACGGATGCTTAGGATAGCCTTAACACTGATGTGTTGATTAGAAAGCCCGAAGGCTTTTCCCGTCCTTATCGAGGGAGATGCTAACCGGCTCTCCTTCCATCGAACACATCTCTGAGTCGCCTCAAGAATCATATATATATGCAAAAGAAAGTTTGAAGCTTTTGTATGTGGGATAATCACACACTTTTGCTTTTTGAGAGCCTTTCTTCAAGCAAGCCAAATGACTTTGGTTTAAGAGAATGATTTCTATGTATATATATATATAGAATTGCCTCAGCCAAATGGGTTTTAGGTTTTGGTGTGTGTAGTGTTTTTGCTGTTTAGGGTTCTTTCTAGGGTTTTGTTCGAGCTCTGAGGCTGGCCCCTCTGGAGCTGAGATTCTCGACATGTGTAAATAACCATGACGTTTGTTCATACCGCTGATGATCTGGAACATGGGTATTCTCACCGGGGAGCAGTTATGCATTGAATTCCGCCGTACGGGGTATCGGCTCAAATCTCGAATTATAACCATGATGGATCCATCTCAACCATTGATTGGTGGCGAGGCGAGCAGCTGCTGATAGATGGAGAGAGCGCTCGGCGAAGTCTTCCGCCGGATCCTCGTGCTGTAAATATAGCGAAACAACGACCGCGGCGATGATAGAGTTACTTCAGCGGCGTAAATCGCTACGCATCTGCCACCGAAATCATTTCTGTGCTCGTGCTTGAAACAAATGCTTCACATGTACATATGCAGGTTAAAAAAAAGTGGGGAGGGGTGTTTCGACACGTTCCCTTGCGTCGAGCATCGACAATGCCTGCCATCGTTCCGTGCAGACAAGCAACAACTGAGCCTGACAGAACCCCGCCTACTTGGGAAGTTAAAAGGCTACGCTGAGAAAAACATAACAGAATAGAGCAGAGCAGAAGAAAACCGAGCAAAACATCGCGGAACAGAGACGAGCAGAACAAATCAAGACAGATCAGTTACAGACGAAAGCAGTGCAAAGACAAGATCGGATCTAGATTAGAACGGAACGGAACAGAGCGGAGAGCAGAACAAAGAACTGGGGCCGAAATGAGTCGAGCAATGCAGAGCCAGAGCGAACGAAAGCAGCGCGAAACGAACCGGAACTGAAATGAATCGAACAGAGCAGAGCAGATCGGATCAGGAGGGAGCAAAGCGAAACGAATTGGAATTGAAATGAGAAACTGAGCAGAGCAGATCAAAGCAGATCAAATGAGAACAGAGCGGAGCGAAGCGAATCGAAGCTGAAATGAACCGGGCAAAGCAGAGCGGAGCAGATCGGGTCAGGAACAGAGCAGAGCAAAACGAATCGGAATCTGAAATGAGACCGAACGGAGCAGATCAAAACAGAGCGGAGCGGAGCAGATCAGATCAGATCACAGCGGAGCAAATAAGATCAGATCAGATCACAGCGGAGCAAATAAGATCAGATCAGATCACAGCAGAGCAAATCAGATCAGATTAGATCACAGCAGAGCAAATCAGATCAGATTAGATCACAGCAGAGCGGAATCAAAAAAGAGAAAAAAAAAGAGAGAAAAAAAAAGAGGGGAAAAAAAAAAACAGGACAAAATGAATTTGAGCACGTGCTGCAGCTGGCGCTTGGTCTTCTCCTTTCTCTCTCTTCCCCTGTTTTCCGCACGTGCCGTTTCTCTCTCTAGACACGTGACCGAAATGGTTCTTCTTCTTCTTCGTCGTCGTCTTCTTCTTCTTCTTCATCATCTTCTTCTTCTTCTTTCGTCTTCTTCTTCTTCTTCTGCAGAAACTCAGAGCTCGCCATCGCCATCGCCATCGCCGTCGCCGTCGCCGTCGCCCTCTGCAAACCCTCCCCTGCAGATTCCATGGCCCAACTCACCATCTTCTACTCTGGCACCGTTAACGTCTACGACGATATCCCGGCTGACAAGGTGAGAGCTCAATCGCCATAGCTCGCCCCCGCCCCCAGTTCTGTCTATCGATGCTAATCTCCACTCCTGCTTCGTCTTCCTTCTCCTCCTCCTCCTCCTCCTCCTCCTCCTCCTCCTCCTCCTCTTCCTTCCCTCGTTTTCCTGCACGCCGCCGCGGAGAGAAACGCCGAAATTCCGTCTGCCAGGCTCTTGCCCTCATGTTCCTGCTCAACAATCAGTCGAAGAGGAACGACCGCAACGATCTCCGCTCCTCCCTGCAACACGCTGGCGGCGGCGGCGGCGGCGGCGGCGGGGATGATCTCCGCCTCTCGGTTGCGTGCAATCCTGTAGCTCGCGCCGACAAGAACCATCTGCACATCGTCTGCAAGAGATCACAGGCTGGTCGCTACTCTCCCCTTTCTCTCGCTCTCTCTTTCTCTCTTTCTTTCTTTCTTTCTTTCTTTCTTTCTTTCTTTCTTTCTTTCTTTCTTTCTTTCTTTCTTTCTTTCTATCTGTGTGAAACCCTAAACCCTAAACCTAGGTCATGCATTCTGGTTTTTGCTTGTGTTCTCATCCATGTCCTCATGTATGTCTGTCTGTGGTCGTGCCTAGATCTCTGCAAAGAGCACCGAAATCTCCAGAGAACAAAGACCTGCACGCCTGCATGCCCCCTCCTGTGCTGTAAATGTGGTCATTCCTGTGTATCTCTACAACACTAGCATCTGTAGAAACTAGAATAATCCAGAACTCATGAATGCATCTCTGTGCCTAGAACAGCAGAAATCTCCGAAGAGAAGCTGCATTTCCGGACGTGTAATGGCAATCCTGCATGCGCGTGTAATCTAGAACAGTAGAATCCCGGGAAATGTGCGATGTTTTCCTCGGGTATTTTGCTCATGAATGTGTATGCCTAGACCCCTCTATACAATCTCCAGGAACATGCAAGGTTTTCCCTCATGTACTGGATATGCTCATGCCATATGGTGCAGATGCAGAGCCTCTAAGAAAGCATGGATCTCCTCATGTGTATGTGGGTCAGCTCCCCATTCCCATCTCTTCTCGGCCATGCCCATGGATCCGCAGCAAATGACATATAGATCATGTCTCATGGGGGCAAATGACATATATGTCGCAGCTTGAATGCCCACATTCCCATGATCTGCTATGCCCATCCGGTTGACATTACACCGTTGTACTCTAACATCATGTAAATGTGGTAAATGTGGTACTCGCGATGCGAGATTGCCCACCCATCGAGATACCATGGAACGGTAAATTGCTACTCATGGTCATGTGCACATCGTAGGCGCAAGGGCTCTCCTCGCGATGCGTGTGGTCTAAAATAAACGATGTGTGTATGTGTTTGCAGAGCTGCCGTTTGCACGGAAAGCATCCCTCGCTCGCTTCTTGGAGAAACGGAAAGACAGGTATGGAACATTGGCTAAATGCTTCGCACTTCCTTCGTCTTTGATTTCCTGCTTCAAAGCGAGTTTGGATGAAAGAAAGAAAGAAAGAAAGAAAGAAAGAAAAACTAACTGCCTACCACTGCGGTGAAAGCATGATGAGCATGGAAACACTCGTAATCTCAAGCTTCGAAAAAGTTAGCTGTATGTAGTAAGTTGTTTCAAACCCTATCTCAAATTAGGTTACTTTAAAGCTAGAATGACAAACGAATTAAGCTGTTGAAAAGATGTTTATGCAAGAGAGGAAAACAGTGTTTCTCATTCGCATGCTTTCACCCAACTGATGGCCAACTTGGGCCATGAGACAACCAAAAGAAAAAAAAAACACGAAGGATCGATAGTGTCAGAAGTGGGTTCTAATCCTTTGAATACTGGAGATTTTGGTCCTTGTGATATAGAATCCAAGCCAAGGGAGAACCACCTGCGTGCGGCAAGCTGGAAGCCACTGGCCCATCGGAGAAGAAAGCCAAACTTGCTCCCTGAGGAATGAGAGCTTCACATGAGAGCTTCACAGTTTGCAACCTAATGTTTGACATCATCAAAGTGTGCATCTCAATATCTGATCCATTAGCCTGACTAGTCCAAAATCAAGAAACATACTCTCTCTCTCTCTATCTCTCTATGGCATCTCTGTGCCCATCCCTTCTTCCTTGCCACTCAAATCTGCATGAGGCAAAAAAACTGAAATTCCATGCTCTCATCCTTTTTTTGGATGACTGTTTGGCATACATCTGTGGAACAAATCAAGGATCATATATATCTATTACATATCCTCACGTTATGTTTCTGTGTATAAGTATAGAATACATGAAATATTGCAGTGTCAAAGGGATGCAATTCTGCGCATTAGCCAGCCAGCTCGCAGTAATCTGACTTGCTTATTGAATATTGGTCAGATGGAAGCAATGGTGTGAACGGTGGATCTGCTAATGTTTTCATGATGGGAATGAATTGAATGAATGGATCGTAAAACTAGTACGTCGTAGTTTGACTTGAGCAACATTTCTGGTCTCTATTGATCAATGACAACCCTCGATGCACATGATACTGCAAAGAGGCATCTAAATCACCTAAGGTGAGGGTAATGGGTAGATAGGCCTAATCTACTATTGTTGATTGCCATGTTTTGTTCCTAATCTGCTGTCTAAATGTAGATTTTTGTCGACATCTATTATTGTTGATTGCCATGTTTTGTTCCTAACCTTTTGTCTAAATGTAGATTTTCGTCGACATCTATTGTTGATTGCCATGTTTTGTCCCTAATCTTTTGTCTAAATGTAGATTTTCCTCGACGTCTATTGTTGATTGCCATGTTTTGTTCCTCTCAAGATCATTGAAGCTCTTATGGAACAGTTCTTTGGATCTGTCCGCCTTACAGACAGCTTGAAAAGAGCGTCGATGCTTTCAATAATGACAGGGGACCACCGCCAATGAATTCCCATTGGGCAAAGAGCAAGAATGCCGTGGCCTATTTGCTCTCTTACATCGTGTCAAATTGTAGCGTGCCAGTTTCCAAAATATATTCCAACATGTTTGGGTTTTGAAGTCATCAACAAGTCCATTCGTATAGCATGCGAAGGTTACAAAGCATCTATCAATTTTCTGACCACTTCCAGGTTTTCAGTGCACGTGACGGAGGCTTTCTCCTCATCTTGATTGGGCCTTTTTC
Organism: Azolla pinnata; assembly: GCA_037176905.1. NCBI lineage: Eukaryota > Viridiplantae > Streptophyta > Polypodiopsida > Salviniales > Salviniaceae > Azolla > Azolla pinnata. The sequence continues at coordinate 49,483 of JBBBWG010029110.1, forward strand.
TCAATGTTTTCCCTGTTTCTGTTTTTAATCCCTGTCAAGACCGTGCATTCACTGCGTTGTAATTTGTTACGTCGAAAACCTGAAAAGAAGTATTTGTGATTGGTTATGTACCAGCGTTTCGTATTGGTTGTGCTCTTCGAATCCTTGCTGAGTGAGCTATCTTCTGTTGCATTAGTCAAAGCTCATCCTTTTCCAAGGATCTAAAAAGAAAGCGAAGCTTCAATTTTTTCTCTAAAGCAAATTTGGTCTCGTGCGTTCAATGAGTACCACGTTCATTACATTTTAAGAGCAGTTACAAAATCCTTAACAGCATTTACACCATGGAGCAACTTGCAGCGTATCGCTGTACAATCTGCTTCTCTACCAGATGAATGTAAACGAGCATGGTCCATTCTCAGAAATGTGATCATTTCAACAAATACGATAAATTTCGACATCCAACATGGTTTTTTTTTTCTTTTTGAATCTGATCATTTTGTAATCGCACATGGTTCTTTTTTTTCTCATGTAGTAAAAGAATATCCAATTGCCAGCAAATACCATGTCGAAAATAAAAGCGCAGAGAGATACCCACATAAAGTTCTAGCAATTTTATTGTGCATGCCTTTTGTTTGAGGTAATTCTTTATGGTTAAATACATGATTGTAAAGGTTTGTTGTCAACAAAAAAAGAGGAGCTTCAAAACGCTCCACATTTCCCTCTTTTTTATCTTCTTCTTGGAAGGGTGTCTGCATTATACAAAATCCTTCCAGCTAAAATCATCAAACCTTCCGAGCATATTGCAGAGCAAGACCTAGAATATTTATGTAGGTCAAGCATTATGTATGTCCTATATGTATATATTATACACAAATCCCACCCAATACATAAGGACAACTTGCTTTAGGTTGTATATATATTACCAAGCATTTCTCAGTAAACAGGAAGTGGCAAAAAAAAGGAACCCAGTCGCCATGTTCTTTGTTTGCTATGTATCCCCTTTTCTTGCTTCCAAATAACAAGCTTTTCTCTATTACATGTGTTGTGAAGTGAGCAGGATTCACAATGGCCCATTCTGAGAGAGCAAGTCCATGATTGCAAGCGTCTGCAGCAGAACCCAACACACAAAAGAAACCAGTATTTCATTAGAAAATGCAGTAGAAGAGAGATCGTAGGATGAAAAGCCAGAACTCAGAGCGCAGACTGTTTAAAAGAACAGAAAAACCGCTCTTTCCTACCTCAGGAACAGAGAGCTGTAGCCGGAACTTGGGTCCATCATAATGGAAAAGGACTGGTCTAAATGCATCCTCTTCCAATGGCTTGCACATCCTCCGGACTCGGATACGAACCTAAATTTAGTAAAGTGGAGAAAAACACTGACGAATAAGAACTGTTGTGGTGTTCATGATGAATAAGAACAGTTGTATTGTTTAGAACATAAAACAGGATCGTTGTATCCTTGATCACTTATGGTATCAAAATTGCCACATTGATTTACAAAGAGTGTAGGCTTTTCAAGTTCTAAATTCTAAAACCTATGCCTTTTACACTGTTGACGAGTAAAAGGATCAAAACCCATTTGCAACTGAGTGTAGGTCTTTTCCTTTTTCCCGGTTCTACTAAACCCTACCCAGTCTATGTCTTACAACTGACTATAAGATAATAATAAAAATCTTTGCAGAACAGTGCAGATGTCCCGGGTTCTAAACTCTAAAACCTAAACCTTAACAATGACTACAAGTTCAAAAAGATGTTTTTTCTAGTTCTAAACCCTACAATCTATGCCTGAATATCAGAAAACGTTTACAATGACTGTAGGTTGTATTTTCCTTGTTTATTCTGAACCCTGCAATCTATGCCTTTAAAACCGACTATGAGATTGCAAAACCAATGTTGTGCAAAAAAGTCAAACCTGCGCAGGAAATCTCGATTCTCCTTTGTTTTTCTTGTCCTCCCATGCTGTAGGATCGATGTTCGAGCCTCCAAAACTTGCTGCCTGTAAAAGAGCAAAACAATTTTATCTCTGAATATAAACAAACGAAACCAGACATAATATACTCAGTACAAGGGCAAAAAGACCTGAATATAAAATTAACCTAAGTCCTTTGGAGATAATTTTACCGTTCATGAATTTTCTAACAATTTGCAAACCATTCCTCACGCAAATTCAGAATTTTTTGTAACATTTGCCATATAGTAATCTTAAAAAATTCATACACACTTTTGGAAAACTCTAAAATCCATGAACAGGATCCAATATCAATCTTGTCAAAGAAAGTGAAAACGAAAATCCAACCTCAAAGATGCCATGTAGTTGGTGGGTCGTGTAGTTATACAGAAACAATGGGAGCCCAGGTTGTATAGCGCGAACAGAGTCCCGAAACCGCTGTGGCAGCCCTGCAGAGTTGTGCAAGGAAGCAATGGCACATATCAAAAACATATACATCAATATCTATGCAGATCATTTCAGACAATATCTATAGACAAAAACCTTGTTACATAAACATAAAGACAAGTGATGATCACATAAATAAGGACAAGCCTCGTAGAATGACCTAAACCAATCGTCGAGAGACATGACACTATGTTAAAGATTCAATAAATATCTAAGAATCATTTAGAGAAATGGAGCTTCATCAAAGCTTCTATAAATATCTAACCATCATCTACAATACGGTACATGACCAAGGACGCATGAGAAAGAACTTAGGGACATGGAACTGACAGATACCATGTGCAAAATCCAATCCAATTGTCTGCAGAATATATCAATATAACCATACAAATGCGATGGTACAAGAATCCAGTAACATGTAATCCTATATTACCATGCACGTCCAAAAATCATGAAAAGGATTCTGATGGGCGTTTAACCCTCTGATGCCATGTATAAAAGCCTAGGGTGAAACAAAGATACATGTAGACACAAATTACCATAACCTATCACGAAAAAGTCAACTATTACGATCCATCAAATCATGAACGAATCCAGCGTAGAACACTGTAGAAAGGAGAAAACGAACCCTAACTGACCTAATACAAAAAGCTTGACCTAAACAACAAAGGAGGATTTGCATTGCTTACCGAACAGCTGGCGTTTCAGATCTTCTTGCATGGTGTCGTTGTTGCAGACAAAGATATATCCTCCAAGCGTCTCGTTCCGGGGCAAGATCTCCGAAGCTGGAAGGGTCTTGAATCGCTTGTCTTGCACCGGAGAGGGAGAAGAGTTGGTATTCGGAGAATTAGAGTTTCCTCGCTGAGCATTCGGGTTCCCTTGCTGCGTATTCTGGCTGTTAATCATGTTCACGCTCATATTTGAGCCCATAGTTGCATGTGAAAGAATCCCTTTCTGAGATGAAAGGGCATGTGGGTCATGAACAAATCCTTGTTGTTGTTGTTGTTGGTGGTGGTGGTGGTGGTGATTGTGTTGCTTGATGTCTATACTCAAGATCTTGTTGATCATACTGTCCACAATCTCATTCTGAACTGAATTAGGGTTAGTGTTAGCCTTGTGCTTGTTCTTCCCAGTGCCTGAATTGGGCTTATTCAACGACATATTCTTCGAACTCTTGCTATTATTATTGTCACTGCTGGTATTCAGAGAAGGGGTCATCGCCCTTCCTCCTCCATTGACACTGTTATGTGCTTTGCTCTCGTAGATTACTCTTGAATTATCACTCAAAGCTAGCCTCGCAGCAGCTAGGTTCCACTTCTGATCTTCTGAACGTATCATACTGCTGACCGACTCGTCCGAATTTCCTTGTTTGCTATTGTAATTCTGATTGTTGCTGATTAGTCCTTTGCTTGGGTGATGAAGATGGAAATTCATCTCCTCGGCACCGAAGGGGGAATAGCCCGAATAAAGAAAAGCCATAGGAAGAAAAACGAACTTACAAGCGAAACGGAGATTCAAAACCAGATCAGACCAGATCAGACGGAGGTATGTGGTACGCCACTACTTGCTGCAAGTATATCTGCAGCTATCTCCTCTGTACGGAGAAAGGGGATCAAAGGCAAGCTTCGGATTTTGGGTTTTGGGGCGGGGATTTGAGACTCGGTTTTGTTGCAAGGAAATCGGGATTTCCTTCTTTGAAAAGGAAATCGAGTTTCTTGGGCAAGGGAATCGGGGGAGTTCTCTTGTGAGGAAATCGGGGTTTGTTGTGAAGGAGGTTTTTGGGGGGAAGAGGAGAGAGATGGGTCCTTGTTCGTGAGGAAGAATTTAGGGTTTGCAGAAGAAGCAGAAGAAGAAGAGGAGGAGGAGGAGAAGGAGGAGGCTGCTGCGACCTTCAGGTAGCGATGGCGGAACCGTCTGCAGGCGAAAGACTATATATATTCACACGCAAAGACGAAGCGGAAGAAAGAAGAAGCAGAAGAAGAAGCAGAAGAAGAGGAAGAGGAGAGAGATGGGTCCTTGTTCGTGAGGAAGAATTTAGGGTTTGCAGAAGAAGAAGAAGAAGAAGTGTCTGTGTCAGAGAGAGCGATGGCGGAGCTTCTTCTTCTTCGTCTTCGTCTTCTTGGTCGTCGTCTTCTTCGCCGATTTTTTATTTTTTATTTTATTTGTATTTATTTATTTATTTATTTATTTATTTATTTATTTTCCGCCCTTTTTGCTTTGCCTTGCTCTTCACTCCATTTTTAGGGTTTTGTTTTTCCTTCCTTTTTTTGACCCGTCTGCGCGTTCACACGCGTCCGGACAAAACCCAAGTTCTTCTTCTTCTTCTTTCTTCTTCTTCTTCTTCTTCTTCTTCATGGCCATATATAAACTCTTGGAGTTCCAGAGAAGAAATCTGGGCTTCTGCAGCTTCTGCTGAGAGCCCCTGCCAATTTGCTCTGAGAGAGAGCAAAACAAAGAAAAAAAAAACCCCGGGCCCGAGAAACGCTGATTCCGGTAAAGCATGGAAAACCCTGATCTGCTGCCTATACAGAAGAACCCTCGTCTCTCGTCCACAGGGCCTCGATCTGTTGACAGAGAGAAAAACCTTCGTATTGCGGTGGCTGACTAACCCTCGATCTATGCAGCAGGGGGAGCCCTAATCTGCTGGTAGATAGACCCCGATCTGGGCAGCAGGGGAACCCTAATCTGCTGTCGGAGAGAGAGAGAGAGAGATCCCAGTCTAGGCAGCAAGGGAACCCTAATCTGCTGGCAGAGAGAGAGATCCCAGTCTGGGCAGCAGGGGAACCCTAATCTGCTGGCATACAGATCCCGATCTGGGTAGCAAGGAAACCCTAATCTATTGGCAGAGAGAACTCGATCTAGTCAGCAAGGAACCCTAATTTGCTAGCAGAGAGACCCCAATCTGGCAATTGCGGAACCCTAATTTGCTTGCACTCATCCCCTGATCTGACAGCAAGGGAACCCGAATCTACTAGCGGAGAGACCCCAATCACAGTAGCGAGTGGAAGAAACCCCCAGATACAGTGATAAAAGAAACCCGGATCCTAC
>JBBBWG010029121.1:0-54816 GCA_037176905.1 Azolla pinnata
CTTGGAGGCCATGTGATGGACAACAGCATCTCCTCCTTGATTCTGACATCTTCTTCTTCATCTGTCTTCAGTCTTCTGTCTTCTTTCTTCGTCTTCTTCTTCTTCTTCTTCTTCTTCTTCTTCTTCTTCTTCTTCTTCTTCTTCTCCTCCTCCTCCTTCTCCTTCTTCTGTCTTCTTCTTCCCACCTTCTGTATGAATCGAGTCATGCCTTCTTGTATCCTCCACAAAAGCTTCGGCTACAGCACTTTCTCCCCCCCGGAAACTTGACCGCGTCAACCCAATGGCAGCACTGCTGCTGCGGTCGTTGCCCTTCGATCTTGAGAGATGTCCGAAGCTTGTTTGACCCCGAGGCATGGTCAGAGATGACCCTGCAAAGCGCAAGCGGAAAAAAGGGGGCCTTCCTCTGCCGCTTTCTTCACGAAACAGAGGATATGGATCACCGAGGAGCTTCCGTCTCTCTCTCTCTCTCTCTCTCTGTCTCTGTCTCTCGCTCGCTCTCTGTCTCTTTTCTCCATCGCCGTGTGAAGCTTCCTTCTTCTTCTTCTTCTTCTTCTTCTTCTTCTGCTCGGCACAGTCGAGCAAGAACAAAATCCGAAAGCTACACAAGTCAAACAAAAACAAGAAAAATGGATGAAGAAGATTGTATGACAAGAAAAATGGATGAAGATTGCAGAGAGGTTTTTGTCTGGAATCTGGAATCTAGGGGAGCTGGGAATCTGGAATCTAGGGGAGCTGGGAATCTGGAATCTAGAGGAGGGGGAATCTGGAATGAGTCTTTGCTGAGGAGAGATGTAGCCAAATGCACCGGGTTCTCGTTCGATCGGTCGCAAATCCTGCTTCCCACGCTCATCATTAGATATGCAGCTCCCGTGCGTTGCTGCACAGAGAGGATCGTAAAGCGTTTTTAGGGTTTAGGGTTTAGGGTTATCTGGAAAGTCGAGCTTTACCTTCGATCCCCCTAATGCCAGCTGAGATGGATTAATGGAGAAGAAGTTTGGCAGCGCTGGGTGTGGCACAAGACTCCGTGGAGCGAGTGTTCAGACCTGCTCGAGAAAGCATGGGAAAAAAAAAAGGACTCTTTTATGTGCGAGGTGCGGAATCATTCCACCCATTGACATGGATTGGATGAGTCCCGATATGCCCATCCGTCTGAAAGAAGTGTTTGTCGATTTCGAGCTCGGTCGCATACTTCACAGAGTTTAGCCAAACATCGATCGGTTCAACTCTTTATCGCAATCGTGGAACAATGATGTTGAACCAAGCAAGCATCGTCACATTATGTGTGAACGTGTTGTAATTCTATACAAACCAGGGCGATAAACTGAATATGACATCACTTTCTCGTGTACGCATCGCACAAGCAGTTAATTAGTAACTATGTAGGCATATATGTTTGATTCATCGTGTGCATGATTAAGCAACAGAAGACCAATTGTTGGGCATTCTAGTGCATGTAAGAAATCAAGAGAGGCTCGTCAGCCCTTTCTCTCACATTGGAACTCATGCGATAAGAATGGTAAGGGTGGCCAACATTCTGATCTTCTACAATCTAGCACGATGACACGTTGTTAAGCCGATCAGATTCTTGATACCGATCACGTGCACGAGCTTCATCTTCATCGTCAACAAAAGGTAGTTCGTGCCATTGGAAAACTCTCCCCAATCATTGCTAACAATTGCGCCTTTTAATAATCGCAGACCCAATTATGTCGAGGCTGTCACCGCTACCAAACATATAAAACATCCATAGCATACGATAACCACACCCGATTCAATATTATCAAGACCCCTTAGCAACCCAACAAACAAGCGTAGAACGGGTCGATTACTCCTCCACCGATTACTCCTCCACAAAACACGAGCGATCGGGATGCCTTGAGAGCTCACCAGACCAGTCACTCCGATACAAAACACAACTTGCTTCGGATACGTCGAGAGCTCAACCACATACTAACCACGTATAAATCAGTTTGTTCGAGATTGATGTCGAGCTCGCCTACGTTAAAAAGATAGCATCGCATGTTTTCGAAGCACCGATCGTCGTCCATGCAACACTTTCCAAGTACCTCTCCCATGGCAGAGTGGCATGACCAACCACAAGTGGTGGGTATTGCTAGCATACACCAAAGGCCTTTCTGGCAAAAACTGTCGCATCGTCAGCTAGTGTGCAACGAAAAGGGGGCTACTCGCTCCGAACAAAAAAAAAACAAAAAAAAGAAGCCAAGCCTTCCATCTTGAGTGCGAGGGGACGGTAAATGAATTCGCATCGAAGAGGCAAGCGAAGAGAGTTTCGGGAGACTAAGTCGGTCGAATGAATCCGGTTAGAAGACGAGATAAACAAATCGACAGGGATCAGAATGGATCGAAGGAGCAGAGACAGACACAGAGCTTCGGGCGAGTATAACTCGGTCGTATGAATTCGATTTAGAATAATACAACATAAACAGATCGACAGGAGTGGGTTGGGATTGAATTGGATCAGAGGGTGGATCGAGGTCCGGGAGAGAGACTCAATCGTATGAAACAACATGAGCAGATCGACGCGATCGGATTGGATCAGATACAATTGGTTCCGATCGAATCGGATCGGATAGAATCGGATCAGATCGAATTGGATTAGATTGGATTGGATTGGATTGGATTGGATTGGATTGTGGATCAAACTTTCCCCTGTTGTGAAGAAGAAGAAGAAGAAGAAGAAGAAGAAGAAGAAGGGCATTTGTGGAAATAAGAGAAACCTGAAGGGAAAGCTCATCCACATCTTTCCTTGCAGCGATGGCGGAAGCTCGAGCTCGAGCTTCTGCACAGAAACACAGAGCGACAGACGCCGCAGAAACCTGCGCAGAAGCCGGAGAAGAAGCAGAAGCAGAAGAGGCGGAGGAGGAGGAGGAGGAAGACGCAGAAGCAAAGACAGGACCTCGCCGATCTCTCACCACATCCCGTACCTCATCTCCTCGAACTTCTTCTTCATCCACCTGAAGCTCCTCTGAATCGAGGACTTGAGCCTCCCCTCCGTGCCCAGCGCCTTGTACGACGCCACTCTCCTCCTCCGCTTCGCCTCCGGGTCCTCGTCCTTGCGCTGGAGGTACCTGTCGGTGAAGCGCATGGAGGCGGACAGGGATTTGGTGGAGAAGGAGGAGGCCCGCTCGGGGTAGTGGAAGCTGCCATAGCCGAGGGGAGGGCTGGAGGACAGGGCGGCGGCGTTCCTCCGCGGGGCGGAATCGTCCGGGAGCAGGGAAGGAGGAGGAGGAGGAGGCGGGGTGCGATCCTGCGCCTGCGTGGGGGCGATGGAAGGCACGATCTGCTGCTGCTGCTGCTGTGCGGCGAGGGAAGCTCCCATGGAGCGGCTGCTGCTGGAGTGGTGATGGTGATGGTAGCTGCGGAAGGAGGAGGAAGAGGGACGATTGTCAAGGGAGTAGTCATGCCGAGGATGACTGTAATCCATCGCTGGCAGACGGGTCGCTGGCGCTGGCGATGGCGATGGGGGAAGACAGAGGAGCAGCGAGAGCTGCTGCAGAAGCCGAGGAAGGAGGGAGGGGAAGAAATCGGAAGGAAGATGGATTAGGGTTTGGCTCAGACGGAAGGAAGAAGAAGCAGCGGCGGCGGCAGAGAGAAGAAGAAGAAGAAGAAGAAGACGAAGACGAAGACGAAGAAGTGAAAGAAGAAGAAGAAGAAGAAGAAGAAAAGAAGAAGTGGGAATGAAGAAAGTCAACGCGAAATTTTGAGAAGAAGAAGAAGAAGAAGAAGAAGAAGAAAAGGGACGACACGTTTTGAAACCGGAGGGGAAAAGAGGAGTGACTTCTCCGTCGGAGTTCTTCCTTTCTCCTGATTTTTTAGCCCGAGAAAGGCCCCTGGAATGATCGATCAATCCATCGAATCGATCGATCGATTCGATTCCATTGATTCGATTCGATTGATTTGTGTTTCGCGAGCGAGATCGAATCGGAAGCGTGAGGGACATATGCAGCAGATGATTTCGCACCCGATGATTGCTGCAGAATCGGAACGAAATGCCTGCAAGCGTCGGGGTTTCGATACGTGCTATTTGAGAACTTGTCAATTAGTAGAAAGCCTACATTCGGTTGATGCTGCTGTTGTGCTTGCTTCCGATCCCCCCCCGAATGCGTTTTGTTTTTCAGTCCATAGTCCGACCTTCAAAGACCATGATCGAATCTTCTTAGTCTTGTCTTCTTTGAACGTTGGGGTTTCACACTGTGATGCCTCTTTGGTCATACCCCGGATGCAGGGATGAGACAAACTAGCAGGGACGTGAACGAATCCAGGAGCAAAATGGAACATGTTGTAACTCGGTAAAATCGTCCAAGAGGCAGTATATCATATCTATGCCCGACTCTACGATCTTCCAACAACCATATGTTTATCGAGGGGGGAGCCTAAAGGCTCTCAAGACAGTGACACAAGTGTGGATGTGACTGGGTGTCAACCTCGTCGAGAGTTTTACAACACAAATATAAAGTGAGAGAGGTGGGCACGGCTATGTCTTGACGCAGTCAGAATGGTCGCAGATTTTGGGAGTGGCCTGTATCAACACGGCTCGAGGGACTCAGAAAGGGTTGCGAGGATGCGAGGTATATGCATTGTCGACATGGTCAACAGAACAACACCTTGAACTAAAGGTTTTTGCAGAGACTTCGACATCGGGAAGATAGATGGAGTGGAACGAGACCAACATTGACATGTGAGTTTATTGGCAGCATCTCGGCTCGAAGCTCGAACCGAGCCGTTTAACCGAGTCTGACCCCGCTCAATAGCTTGGCGGCTTTGGCTTGACTCGGCTCAAGCTTTCGAGATTCCTTAACTAGCTGGTTTCAGCTCGGCTCGAGTCGAGCTTCGAACAACCCGCTTTAACAAACTCGGAGGCAAGTTAAGCCGATTACGAACCGATTAAGCTCGGCTCTTTCTGGAACACGAAAACGAGCGTTTTTCGGGTATTGTTGTCTGTAGCTCTTTTGATCAGATCAGATGCTCTTTTCTGAATTGCCAGATTTTTCCCAGCCCAACAACATTTTGTGTGTGTTTTGGTTTCAACTCAGCTCGAATTGAGCTTCTAGCAGCCCGCTTTAACAAACTCGAAGGCAAGTTAAGCTGATTAAGAGCCGATTAAGCTCGGCTCTTCTCGGAACACAGAAACGAGCGTTTTCCGGTGGTTGTTGTCTATAGCTCTTTGATCTGATCAGATGCTCTTTTCTGAATTGCCAGATTTTTCCTAGCCCAACAGCGTTTCTGTGTGTGCTTTGGTTTCAGCTCGGCTCGAGTCGAGCTTCGAACAACCCGCTTTAACAAACTCGGAGGCAAGTTAAGCTGATTAAGAGCCGATTAAGCTCGGCTCTTTCCGGAACACAGAAACGAGCGTTTTCCGGGTGTTGTTGTCTGTAGCTCTCTGATCAGATCAGATGCTCTTTTCTGAATTGCCAGAATTTTCCCAGCATTTCTGTGTGTGCTTGGTAAGCACAGTTTGCTGAGAAGTAAGGCGTGCTAATTAGGCACAGTTTTTGTGTGTTTTTTGAGTTTTGTGCTTCCAAAACATTTCCCGCATAAATCGTCTTTCTTTTCTTGGCCTTTCTCTGAGAATTAGGGTTTCTTGCACAGAGCGGAGCGAGCGAGCGAGCTTCGCGCAGGCGCAGAAGACGCCATAGCTGCACAGGCTGCGACGGATCCCGAGCTCGAGACGCCATAGCTGCTCAGGCTGCGACTGATCCCGAGCTTGAATAGAACGCAGGCGCTCTCACGGAAAAAGGAAGGGGAGAGAGCGTTCGGTCTTACCCGGAAGGAGCAAACGCATCACCGGACGGGCGCACAGGGAACGCGGCGTCTCTCAACCATGGCCCTGCATGTCCTCAACCCCAATGCAGAGACCCTGAACCGTGCCGCTGCCCTCAACATGAACATCAATGCGGCCAAAGGATTGCAGGAAGTCCTCAAGACCAACCTCGGCCCCAAAGGAACCATCAAGATGTGAGTTGATTGCCATTGCCTTTCTCCTTCGATTCTTGTTTTGTGTTTTTTTTCTTTTACCTGTTCTGGTTTGTCAGCTCCAACTCAAGATGTTCATGGATTGACGTTGCGAACATTTAAATGCTAACTCGGAAGCTCTTCTCTGTCGTGATAGTCTCGTTTCTTTCTTAAAGATCTTCTTTTGATCGTCTTGCATTCGTGTCATTCATCTTCACAACGACGCCATTTTCTTGTCAGGATATTTAATTCACGATCTTTACCGTTCAAGATCCGTGGGGTTATTTTTGCATACCCAACGTAGCAAGGATTCTGTACCTATTTGAAAGATCCGTTCAAGGATCCGTGGGGTTAGTGTCTCTGCTTTGCGAATCTTTGCTGGTGAAGCACGAAACAGTGATATCAAAGCGCTCTTTTTCACTGCTCTTTCCTAGCTGATCGAGCCCTATGAGTATGTAAATTAGCATCTTGGATAGGCATCCGGGTCCTTGGAGGATTATTGTGTATTATATATGTCTCATTTACAGTAGATTGACCTGTTTTTGATATGCAGCTGTAGAGGGTATAACTAGTTATCACCTTTTATATCGTTGCTCGATGAGTACTTTCTGTTTGTGATCCCTTCATTTATTTATATTTTTACTTTGGTCTGTTTTAATGTCTTTCGAGAAATGTCTTTCTCTCAAATAATTCTGGAGTCCTGCTTGATTTTGTTTTGTCATATCTTAGATGGTTTTCCATTCATACATCAGAAAACATATTGATAATTTTCAGGTTAGTTGGTGGATCTGGAGATATCAGATTGACTAAGGATGGAAACACTCTATTAAAGGAAATGGTATTGTTAAAATTATAAAGGCAATTTTCTTGTTCTATTACTTCAATTTTGATGTAAGCCAAAAATAATCAGCGTTGTATGCTCAGCAAATACAAAATCCCACTGCAATCATGATTGCTCGAACTGCAGTAGCACAAGATGAAACAAGTGGGGATGGAACTACTTCAACTGTCCTCTTTATTGGCGAACTAATGAAGCAAGCTGAACGTTACATATCAGATGGTACGCGTAACCTTTAACAGAGACTGTTATTTTTGTTCTCCTTCGATGACATATTCAGGTGATGCTCCAGTAGAACAAAATAATACCTGTTGATGCAACCTCAAATCTGAAAGCCGTGATCACCTGCATTAAGTTAATATTATGACATACGTGGGAGCTTGAATCCTATTATGTTGTATCTCAGGGCTCTTCTGTAACTTGGTGTTTTGCACTGGCACAGTCATGCTTCATAAATACGCATGTTAGTTATACTGCTATAAGTTGGACATGTCTGATTGGAAATTAAGGTTCCAACCCATAATAAATCGAATAGTGTATACATGTATGCTGATTCCTCTTTCATATACAGGAATGCATCCACGCGTTCTAGTAGATGGGTTTGAAATTGCAAAGAAAGCTACAATCGAGTTTCTAGAGAAGTTCAAGACCCCAGTGATTATGGGTGATTCTCCAGATAAGGAAATCTTAAAAATGGTTGCCAGAACTACCTTGAGGACCAAGGTACCTGAATCAATATGTGACGAAAATTTTGGTCAATGTGCCTTTGTTTTATTTTTAGGTTTATTTACACGTTTTAACAAGGTGAATTATGCTCATTGGGGCTCACAATTTTGTTTCCTATTTAGGTATATGAAGCCCTTGCAGATCAGCTGACTGACATTGTGGTGAATGCGGTATGCTGAAGTCCTATTATTTACTCACCAAAGCTGATTAAGAAGAAGGTTTTGTGAAGAGGTATTTATTATTTTATTTATTCTATGACTTTTGCTACAGGTTCTTTGCATTCGCAAGCCAACTGAACCTCTTGACTTGTTCATGGTTGAGATCATGCACATGAGGCATAAGTTCGATACTGACACAAGACTGGTATGTGAACTTGGACATCCGTTCTGCTCAATAGAAATGTACTAATTTCTCTTGATCCCATCATTGTTGTCTTCTATTGCTAGCGATAGCGTTATCTTTTGTAGTCTTTGAATTGGTTCACTAAATCTCTGTAATAATATGATATATAGTGTAGGTTTTGATCTACTGAGATAAGAAAAAGCTAGAACATTGCCCTTTCTGAAGAGAGCTTATCATAAAGGATATGCACATGGTTGTAGGCTTTTTGATTTGTGAAGCTCGGCAGTCTTATTAAAGACCTGCTTGTGGTGATTTTGTTTTAATGAAGTTTTATGTGATTGATTGTAGTTATAATACAAGTAAGCTATTTGATTTGCCATCGTATTTGGTCTGGTTGTTTTGTGTAGGTTGAAGGGCTTGTTCTTGATCATGGGGCACGTCATCCAGATATGAAGAAAAGAGTTGAAAACTGTTATATTCTTACATGTAATGTCTCATTGGAGTATGAGAAAAGGTGAGGGTCATAAAAAGTCTATATAATCGTATAAACAGTTATATGTAGGGTTTTCTCCTGTGCATGGAAACACAAACAGAGGAGGAAAAAATCCTTTTTCAGTGCTCGTTTAATTGTATTGCAAAGAACAGTGTAATATTTTGTAAGAACATTTCTACTAGATTACATACATTGACGGAACATATGTTGTGCTTTATACATGTTTTCTCTGTCTATATGCTAATTTAGTTTTTTTCTTTTACTTAAGGTTCTGTATATTACGTAGTGGAATTATATAGGAGATGATGCAGGATGATTGGAGTTTTTTTTTCATTTTCACTGAGGAGAGTGGTAGAACTTTAGTCATAGAATAGCACATGATAATACTAGAGTGCTGGAAAAGGAAATGATTTTTGATAGGCCGTGAGTGATCATTTCAACGATGGTAAAGACATGTTTCCGGAAACCTGGAAAGATAGTCTAAATTGGAAAACACTTCCTGATTCGCAAAAGAAATGGCATACTGTAGTCATAATGTCATATGTAAGATGAGTTATGAATCTCTATCTATTAAATTTACATATCTAAACCTGAAACTTCTGTTGTATTCAAAATTGGAAGCTGATCATTTTCTTGTAAATCCTATTAGTGAGGTAAATGCAGGATTCTTCTACCGCAATGCAGAACAGAGAGAGCAAATGGTTGCAGCTGAGCGGCGGAGTGTAGATGAGAGAGTTCAAAAAATTATTGATCTGAAAAAGAAGGTTACAGATCTCTTTCGGAATCCAGATTCCGTTTGGCTTGATTACATACTTGTGCTAATTTGAAAGGTGTATTTAGCTTGCTAGTTTATCTCTGTAGGTGTGTGATGGAACCGACAAGAATTTTGTAGTGATCAACCAGAAAGGCATCGATCCAATATCTCTTGATATGCTTGCAAAGGAGGGAGTACGTATTCTCTTGATCACAATAATATTTTTTGCTTAATATTTTGCTTTAATGTCCTACAGAATTGAATATGCTTTCTTTGCACAGATTGTAGGTCTAAGACGAGCTAAGCGACGAAATATGGAGCGTTTAGTGTTAGCATGTGGTGGGGAGGCTGTGAATTCTGTGGACGATCTGACACCTGATGTCCTGGGATGGGCTGGTCTTGTCTATGAGCATGTTTTGGGAGAGGAAAAATACACATTTGTTGAAGAAGTGAAAAATCCGCACTCATGTACAATCTTGATCAAAGGTATTTAGTTGAGTTATTTCCCTGCTTATTCATTTTCTCAATAAGTTGGCTAGAACTCCTTTTTTTTGTCAATTAGGTCCGAATGACCACACAATAGCTCAGATCAAGGATGCTATTCGAGATGGGTTGCGTGCAGTGAAAAATACAATTGAGGACGGGGCAATTGTTCTTGTATGTGGTTGTTGAAGTGTCATACTGAGAAGAATGTCATGACTTAGAGCATCTGTTCTTAGGTTCAATAATTCTTTTCCAGGGAGCAGGAGCTTTTGAAGTTGCTGCTAGGCAGTATTTAGTGAACGAGGTGAAGAAGACAGTTAAAGGAGTAAGTGCCGCTGATGCATGACCTTACTTATAACATGTAAAACGTTCTATAAGAAATCTAGGAACCAATCATTTGAGACACAATGGAAGGAAAAGCTTATATAAAAAGTTTACTGCCTCCCTTTGAGGAGACGTTGCAGGAAGTATTTTTGTTAATAACAAATGACCTGCATTCATTTATAAAATAATTGGAACTCACAAACAATTCAGATATTCGGTTGGAACTACCCTCATAACTTGCCTTTGTACTTTATCAAAGCAAAACACTCCTTGAGTCACATAGCAGCCTGTTATAAATTTCATGAAGACTCATGATCTCATAGACTTGCTTTTGTACATTCTTATCTCAACTCTTGAATTATACAGCGCGCACAACTTGGTGTGGAAGCATTTGCAGATGCACTCTTGGTCATTCCGAAGACACTAGCAGAGAATTCAGGATTGGACACCCAGGATGTAATAATCGCTTTGCAGGTATCCTGTTGGTGCTGGTTTCTTCTTTGTTGAGTGTCAGGGACCTTTTTTGAGACTGAAATAAGTGGTCATTGTGTGTTTACAGGCAGCACATGATAATGGTGTAGTAGCTGGCTTGAATCATCATACTGGAGAGCCCATGGATCCACAGATTGAGGGAATATTCGATAACTACAGTGTGAAGCGGCAAATTATTACTTCCGGGTAAGTGAACAATTTCATATGATACTGTTTTTTTCATATATTCACTATGCTTGAAACTTCTTTGCATGCAACTAACATATGTTGTTATTATTTCTCAGGCCCATTATTGCATCACAGCTGCTCCTTGTAGATGAAGTCATTAGGGCTGGGAGGAACATGAGGAAGGGGGCTTAGAAGTCTTATACCTGTTGATCTTCCTGACGGCGGAGCAGTTTTGTGTTTGATGGAGGAGCAGGCAATAGATTATTTTCGTGCAACACCTGCTGTTGTAAGAATTAACATAGTGAATTTTGGCTCAAGAGACATACATGCTTTTGACAAAGATAATTGTCTGTGTTTGAGAGCATTTGAAGTAAACAAATTTATCTGGGGCTGTCAAAATAGACGTACTGATGCATCCAGGCATTAATAGAAATCTCTGAAGTTCAGCCCATAGCAATCAAATTAGAGTGATCTGAAACGGTTTTAAATTGAGATATAAATGGAAAAATTTTGCAACTTAAGTCAAAAAAGGCATCTTTTGTAGAATTAATGATTGATATTTCTGGTGTTGATTTCATGATGAACCTACATATTCTTGAAGAACTGGTTGCTAACATGGGTTGGAAAATGTTGATCTGTTGAGTTTATCGCATGGTGATCTTATATTAAATCTCATGAAGGCATTTGTTGAATCCAATGGAGAGAATCTAGCTTCACCAACAGTCTCTATAGCATTGCAAGATGTAATAAAATGAAGTAAATAGCCCCTCAAATTAGCTTTTCTATTGATTCATAGCTGTTAACATTACAGAATAGTGAAGATATATATTCTACACATTCTAGCCTCTATGTGTTGATGCAAACCATTCTCAATGGATCACAAACATTACACGTGGCCCTTGTTCTGCAACGAAGTTTATATCTATGAAGATTCAAGTTGCTTTCGGGGCAATTGGATCCATTCACCTCATGATGGGAGTATACATCTCCCTCATGGAAGAAGGGATTCTTCTTCTTCAGAAATCGCACCACGATTTGGTATTTTGGGTGAACGGGAGGGATGCACGGGCAAAGCGAGAAGGATTCACAAATCGTCAGATCAAATCTGATACAATCCTTGCAATACACTATGCTTCAAGATTAATGATTCATGCGGGTTGATACTACTCGAACAGAGTCTCGAGGACATTGTTTTTGGCATATCACGGTCACACACATGTACATGTGCATGTATGTACATAACATATACAGATGTACCATACCGACATGCACAACATCTGCTCACAGACCGGGTATACGAGGTAAATATGGTAAACTCTTAAGCTCATCATCACCAGCATCAATCATCATCTTGTTCACAATAATCATCAGCATCAACATCACCACCACCAACATCAATCATCATCCTGTTCACCATGAGCATCGCCACCAGCAAAATCATCAACATAAACAACATCATCATCACCATCACCATCATCAACACCGGTACCATCACCATCACTAATCATCCTGATCACCACCATCATCATCATCACCACCATAATCAACATCATCATCATCTCCACTGTTATCATCACCACCATCACCGTCATCACCATCATTAACAACACCATCACCATCACCAAAGTCATCGTCATCACCACCAACATCAATCATCATCTTGTTCATGATCAGCATCGTCATCAGCACCACCATCAACACCATCAGCATCATTAGCATCGCCATGAGCATCATCATTAACACCATCAACATCATCACCACCAACATCAATCATCGTCCTGTTCATCATTAGCATCAATCATCTGCACCAACATCAACACCATCAACATCATCACCACCAACATCAATCATCATCTTGTTCACCATCATCTTGTTGTCACCACCACCATCATCATCATCATCATCATCATCATCATCATCATCATCATTACCATCACCATAATCATCATCACCACCACCAGCATCATCATCACCACCACCATCAGCATCATCATCACCACCACCATTAGCATCATCAACACCACCATCACCATCATCACCATCAGCATCATCATCACCAGTACCATCAGCATCGTCATCATCACCACCGCCACCATCATCATCATCATCATCTTCTTCCTTCTTCTTCTTCCTTCTTCTTCTGTGACGAGGAGTCATGAGGTCCGTGATTCCTCTGTTTCTGCGACCCCTTCAGGCCAGGAGGTCTCACCATCAGATTCAGGTCAGAACAAAAATCCCATCTTTCCTTCTCATACATTTCCATGTCTCTCTCGCTCTCGCTCTCTCTCTGATTGTTCTTTTTTTTTTTGTTGTTGTTGTCTTTCTTCTGTGTGTAGGCATGGCTCTCTTGCAGACAATCTCTCTCCCTAATCTTCTCCACTGTTCCGGACTCTTTCTTCCAACAAGACGTGGAGCTTCTCATGAACCCTCCTCCCAGAACCAAGAAGCCATTCCTCAACCCCAAACGGGATGGCAAAGCTGCGAAGAAGAATCGGCAGGCGAGGGAGGATGCGGATGAAACCGGGGAATGCAAATTGCTTCTCCCTCCTCCTCCTGAGAATGGACTCTTAGTTCCACGCCTCATTCCCGTGGCACATGACACAATCAAAGCTTGGCAGACTCTGATGGACGGGGCGAGCAAGATCTTGGCAACATTCCCTGTCAAAGTTTGCAGGTCAGATTGTCTGTCTTCCTGTCCTCTTTTCCTCTTTTCGAGCTGCAGAAGTTTCCATTCTTCCTTCTTTGTGGTGTTGAATCTTCGGTGTTCATATGGGTAGATTGCTTGCACACATGCATACACACGGCCATGCATATGCATACATACACATTCGTGCCGCCGTGTAGATGCAGACATGCATACACATACACATACATGCACTCTGATCCATCCATCCATCCATCCATTCATGCAGTTATGCCTGTGTTCATCCATTTATACATCGAATGCATACATGCCCACATGTTTGTTGATATGGATCTGAGGAAGGCACATGGCGAGTGCTAAAGCATAGCATAGTTCGTAGCATTCGCATTCGAGAATGGAACAAGATTTGGAGCATGGAAAAAGGCACTAAGAATGGAAAAATACCATTCCTTAAAGAGAGAGAGAGATAGAGAAGAGAGTTCGAGGGAAGGAAGATTTTGAAGGAAATGGGAAGGAGAAAATAATTGAAACAAGGAGGAAGGGGGGGAGGATTTCACCCTTGGTTCAGAATACAATACTCGTGGACTTTACCACTAGGCTAAGTTTAGTTATATGATTATCTTTGAATAGGCAAAGAATTATATCTGTAATTTTCACATTCTTGTTTCATTCGTCTGTTTGCGTATTATATTTTGCAAGTATGCGAAATATTACGAGCTATGGCGGTAAGATTGATCGGATTGAACAAACAGATATTGTCATGCTGTCCACGTCGGGCCAGTAGGTCATCATATTGCTAGCTGCGAGGGATCTCACAATGGTGCGCGGCGAGGTCGCCACGATTGGATTGATGGAGGTATCGATCACATCCTACCGCGCAATGATGTCTTCCATCTCTTGGACAGGCTCGGCCCAACGATTTCTCACAATGATCGACACAAACTCAAGAAAGTCCCTGCAATCGTTGAGCTTTGCATCCAAGCAGGGGTCGATGTCCCAGGTTACCCCACCAGAAGGAGAGCAAATCCAGTCGTGATGATCGACAAAAAGATTATCGACTTTGACGATTGGCAGGACGACAACAACAACGATTCGAAGGTATTGTGGGTAGGCTCAAAGGACATGGATTCTCCTTTTCGATATGATCCAAGAAGCTTGCCTCGAGATGATGGGGAAGTGCTTTCCTCCCTTGCTGTCCGAACCATGGAAGCATGGTTTGCAGTGCGTAGAGGAGCTGGAAAATTGATGTCGAAGTATCGTGTCCATGTCTGCGGGTACTGTCCTGAGCTCCATGTTGGACCTAAAGGCACCAAGACGTGCGATTGCTTCGCTTACAAGCATCAGATGCGATCGGGTCACCATCATTGGCAAGAGGCATCGATTGATGATGTGGTGCCGCCTGTCTATGTCTGGCATCTTCGAGATCGTTGCGGCCCTCCTTTGCTCACCGAGTTACGGGTGTTCTATGGTGCTGCTCCAGCAATTGTCGAGCTCTGTGTACAAGCTGGTGCACCTGTACCTGCCCAGTACAAACCCATGATGCGTCTCGATATTGCCATACCAGATGCTGATGAGATTGACAAAGCTGTGTGACATTGCCCCAAAAATCTGTGATGTAGCTTGATATTGCCACTCCAGATGTCAGCAAAGCTGTCAGATGTCGCCCAGCAAATGCAGAGAGATAGAGAGGGGAACAGAAGCATATGATGCATCATGCTCTAAGCTGCATGCTGTATGAAAGAAAGTGATTCCAGGGGAATTCTGGGCCTTCCATGCAAAACTATTAATGCAGCTGCTCGATTTTGCCATACTAGGAGCTGATGAGATTGACAAAGCCGTGTGAGGTTGCCCTAAATGGGGAGAGATGGAGTCATGAATGATGCGAACAGGAGCTGTTTGTTTACAAGGAAGCAACTCCAGGGAAACTGCATCTTTGGTAACTGCCCCTTTAACATCATCAAGGGGTGGGTAAATTTGGGTATGGCTCCATTATTTTTTTCTACCCGATGATTTGTGACAGCTTATGAATCAACACAGAAGAGCAGCATGGTGATACCTATTCTATATCTCTATCCTGTCTACTATATATATTGCTCTTCGGGTGGATAAGAAAGACCATGTCTCACCCGCAATGGCAAGCTATGCAAAGGGGGGTATAACAGCATCAACTTGTAAAATGTGGCTTTTTGGCTAGGTTTAGTGGAATCCTTCTGAAAGGGATGTGAAGGCCTCATCAGCATGCCTTGAAAGAAACCATATGAATGAGGAGAAACCACACATGAGTTGTGTTTCTGAGACATCATATATTGTCATCAGTGTGGGTGCATGAGCTTGAATAATGACAGCAAAGTTGAATGTGTTATTGCACCTCTCACGACTGGAAACAAGTTTGGTTTCAGCGTTTGTTGGAGTTTCAGTTTTTTTTGGATCCAGCAAGCAATTCCATGCAGTACATGTATCGATCGCATGTTTTTCAAGCTTGACAACAAAGTTAAATCTTCTTCTGCCTCACCACCTGGAAACAAGTTTGATTGTGCGCAGAGAACATGCGTTGAATGTTTCTCAAGGTGTAGTTGCACCTCTTATAGTTCTCGAATCGGTGGTTTGAATATGCTCAAAGCTCCATGCAGATTGATTGATGCCACAAGTGTTTTGGCATCAGAATGAAAGGGGATTTGCACCATTAGAACTAAGCTCCCTCAGGGCTGATACATTGGAGATAGAAAAACTTGTTTGGATATCCAAACATGAGCGGTGTATCATGCGTCGAGCACACAAAGGTCAAGAGAATGTACTTAGCCTTTGCCCTCCTCCTCTAAGCTATGTCAACATTTGAAGCGATGATGAATCAGATGCCAATTGGATCGGGATCGGGATCAGATCGGATCAGATGCGAATTGGATCAGGATCAGTCGATCGATCGAAAGCCCCAAATGCGATAGATATTGGGGTCAGATCTTAATGAGCAAATGGGCATTTGGATAGGAGTGCTTTTGTGAGCAGGCTGGGCCTTCATAACACTCCCAGAGGATATCCTTGTGTTGCATTAGATTCAAGCTAGCTTATTTATTTATTCACAAGCTAGCTTATGTCGACTCTGAGCGCAAAGGATTCTTTGTTAAAATTGCAAAGTCTAGAGTTGTCAGATGATAGGATTAACGGCGAAACATTGTCAGTATGAATAGTCAGGGTATATGTGACATGGATCATCAAAGAAGCATGGCTTTAAATCAGGTCATGCATGAAAGAAGTGTGATGGAAAACTACTTATATCCCCAAAATAATTAAGATTGGCTTTGTTATGTTTTGACGCAGGTGTGATTGTTAATCGATGGACATTTTTACTTCAAGAATCGGTGAGTAGTTGCAAATGTCCGGAGCATCAACTAACCTCCAAACAGAATAAGTCGATGTTTATACATTGGAAACCATGGAAGAGCCTCTGCTTCTCATTCTTATTCTTGATGAAATATTGGAGCATAGAGAGACCGATCCGTTGTTGTGATTGCAAGAATTACTCGATCGATGTACCCGATTAACCCGAATGGATTAGCAAAATGCGCTCAGATTCAAGATTCGAAATTTGTATCAGACGAGCGATGGCTAATTGGATGGACATCAACACAACCCAAAAGTAATTTAATTAGCTATTCTAGTAAGAACGCTATATTTATGGACAACTAATTAAGGAAAGAAACACAATTAGTCGATAGAGGCCACGAGCAGCAGTTCTGCTAATTAATTTATTAACCCATAGTGTCTTAAGACATCAATTACAAAAAGTAATTAAGCAAAAAAAAAAAATACCGATGAAGAAGAAGAAGAGAGTGTTTTGGTCGCTTAAATTAATCGTCTTCTAATCTTGGACATCAACCGGCCTAAGCGCAATCAGTGATGCTCTAAACATTGCATCGTTTGAATCGGTGGTTTAACTCATCGCAGACTTGTTTAACTCCTACGCTTAAACATCGATTAAGGTAAAGGTATTTAGCAATAATTAAACAATCGTTCCACTTGCTCGATAATTAGGCATGGATTAATTACGCTCCTCTAGTTAAACATGGATTAAGGCTACACATAAACACTTGATTTGTTTGTTTTTTTTTCCTCTTTTTTCCGGTGTGGATTTGCAATTTATAAGCTCTTTTGTTTTGCTGTGATTTTATCTGTTTATTATAAAAAATATATTTGTACACAGAACGCAGAGAAACAGAGGAAGAAGAAGAAGAAGAAGAAGAAGAGAAACAGAGGAAGAAGAAGAAGAAGACGAAGAAGAAGAAGAAAGACCCAAGAGCAAGGACAGAAAACCCTAAAGCAAACAAAGAGACGGGCTTGACGAAGAACCCACCATTCCCTGTCTTCGGTCTCGCCGCTCCGTCTCGCCATGAACGCTGGACCTTCCGGTTTCCGTAAGTATACATTTTCTTCCTCCCTCAATCTCCTCCTGCTTTCCCCTTTTGTCTCTTTTGGAAATTCCGTCTCCCTCTTTCTTCTATCGATGCCTCCGAGTCGATTCTTTCCTTCTTCGCTTTTTTTTGCACCGCTCGATTGTGTTGATTCACCTTTAGATCTATTTAGGTTTTGCGGGTCTATCTCAGTTTATGAGCTCTTTTGAAGAGACACATTTACAAAAAGAAAAAAAAAACTTGATTTTGTTTCAAGACTGCAGAATGGAAATTGCTGATTGGATGTAATGGAAGTTTGCAAATGTGGATCCAATTGATGAATGAATCTCTCCGCTTCATGGCGGTTTCAAAGCAACCATAGTTCTAGCTCTCCATGTGGAAAGAAAAAGGAACATCGAATCAGTTGCTAATGCCGATCTTTCTTCATAGAAGTATGGATAGACCCTCCTTGTGGAATGCATAATATTGCATTTGTTCATGTTATAATGGAGGAAATCTGGATCCAAAAATAAATCCTCCTATATTGATGGAGATATGCAATCAATTATGAAGCAAAGTTGGTCCGAGTGAAAGGAAATTAAGTGAATTATGAACCTTTGATAAACGTTGAACATATCAGTGTGATACAAAGCTGAAAGTTTCTCCTTTAGATAGTGCAATATAAAGCTGAACAAAGTTGCATATGAAACCTCCAATCATACGATAGCCCCTAGTTGCATTGTACGGATAAAAATACCCTCATTGAGGTAATAGAAGCTGCATTGTAATCTAGTAAGCAAATTTGCTGAACAGTTCTGTGTATAAGCTACATATAATCTAATGGAGCAGGCAGTTGAGAGCATCATAAGTTAGACTTGTTGGCAATTGTCTTGGGGACAGCCCACATTTGTTTTCTGTACGAATAGTGAGCATTCCCTCATCAAGGGATAATTGAAGCTGATACTGAGTCGGGTAATGTTTCTCAGGTATTGCTTGTGGTTTTTAGGATGCATACTCTCATGTGCCACATCACTGTGGTATTTCACCGATCACAATAGATCTTTCTTGTTTTGTCCCCTTTTAGATTCATTTTCTCAAGTTGCAGTAATCATTGAAGTAATTAGATACGAAGATATAGGAAATCCCCGTTTTGAGTTTTGGCATTCACTCATGCTGTTACGGAAGTGATTCTTTGACCAATGATCTCTTACAGGAAGATTCCAAAGTGCCTTATCTGAAGATATGCTTAGTAAATGACCTTCGAAAGGCCAATAGAGTCTCTGAAACCTATACACA
The DNA here is from genome assembly GCA_037176905.1 of Azolla pinnata. Lineage (NCBI taxonomy): Eukaryota > Viridiplantae > Streptophyta > Polypodiopsida > Salviniales > Salviniaceae > Azolla > Azolla pinnata. The sequence continues at coordinate 18,919 of JBBBWG010029121.1, forward strand.
TCTTCGAATGTCTAAATTCTTAACAGAAAAGATGTATATACAATAACCATGAAGGAACCTATAGTGGTAAAAGTGCACTACATAAGCCAAAGCCTTCATCAACATTATATGATGTTTAGGGTAGTTTTTATTGCTCAATAAAGATGTATGTTACCAGGACTGGTACTTTCTGCTGAGCTTCTAAATTTGGAACTCTAGTATTACATGCTCATCAATACCTGACACTCTAGACTTTATTTACATGCTCATCAATACCTGACACTCTAGAGATGGTAGAAGGAAATAGTTCATTTTCATAGACACATAACTCATCAGCAGTCATTAGTTTAATTTTAGTGTATGGCTGTAGTCAAATTTGTAGTGCGAGCTCATTTACCCTCTGGAACATCATAGGATGCAAAGAAAAGAAGTCCAGCATCCCCAGTTTGATGGGGCTTGTATATTATCTAGTTTGGCATTCGCATTTGTAGATGCATGATAGATATGTGAGTACCTTACCAGCATGGATTCCTTGTGTCAAACATGTGTCCCCTTTACTTCATTGATGTCAAATATGCAAGCCACTTATCCCCGTAATATTAAAATGGTTTTTTAATTGGATTCCAACAGACAATGCCCCCGTATCAAAGGTGGTCGTAGTAGCATGTGGCATTGCCTCAGTGTTGGTGGGAACACAAAGAGGGGCCAAAACTTGCAGTCTTTCCTATCAGGTTGGTAATCTCTCTCTTTCTAGTTATGTCTTCGATACTTATCTATATATAATTTTAAGGCCTTGTTAGTTCTAAAATCCAAAACGTCACGTATTTTGTTCGATTTAATTCCCAGGCTATATTCAAGAAATACCAGTTTTGGCGGGTTCTGACAGCACCATCCATTTTCTCATCAACGCCGGAGCTTATCTTTGGTCTCTATCTTATCTACTACTTCCGGATATTTGAGAGACAAATTGGCTCCAATAAATATACTGTTAAGTTTCTCATGGTTTTAGTTTCTTTTAAGCTATTTCTTTGGATGCTAGCAACTGATTTGTATTTATTTCTTCCACTGTAGGTATTTCTGACATTTACCACAACACTATCCACACTACTAAATTTAGTGGCTATTTATATCCTGAAAGGTATCTACCTCCCACTGTACTAGAAATGTAATAATTCCTCATTAATACTAGTGGCTATTTGGTGTGATGATGAGGTAAGTTGATATTGCCAAACAAAAGAAATAATATCCTTGATTCAGACTATATTTCTTTTTTTAATCTAACTGTTCATATACCCTTACATGCACACAAGCTTCTAGAAATATGTAGCTGAAGATTTTATTATTAAATTTTTTTTATGCTTCAGATCCGTCTCCTTTGGGATTGTCACCCGGGCCTTATGGACTCATATTTGCGTCCTTTATCCCTTTCTATTGTGATATTCCCACAACAACACGATTTCGAATGTTTGGAACTAGCTTTTCAGACAAGTCTTTTGTCTACATTGCTGGCTTGCAGGTATTTGTAGGATATAATGTGTATTGTTTATATATTCATGTAGCAATGCAATAGAACTTCATTTGACTTGATATTTTGAGTCTATGAACATGTGATTTCATTTTCCTTCAGCTTTTGCTTTCATCGTGGAAACGATCATTGATTCCTGGAGTTTGTGGGTTGCTTGCTGGTGCTATTTATCGTGCAAATGTGTTCGGCATTCGGCGTTTCAAAGTAAATAAACTAATACTAGTTTTTTTTGTTTTAGCTCATCCTGTTCATATGTAAGTAACTAGATGGTTTTCAAATCACTTTTCAGTTTCCTGAACTATTGGCGTCAGCCATTGGCCGCATTTTCCGGCCATTGTTTCCAAGAGTGAGCTCTCCAGCTGCAAGGGCAAGTGCTAGGAGACCTCAAACCATCGGTGCATCATCTCAGGTTTGCTACTTAGGATAACATAGGGTAGTCTCTAAAGTGTAGAGGTAGAGAGGTCCACAAGGTCAATTCTGACCAGCGTAACTAGTTTTAATCTCCCGTAAGAATGGCATATGAAATTCAATTTTGCAAAAATAATGTGTTTAATAGATGTGGTCAACCTTCTGTATGGAACCTAATTTATAACAGTTACTTTATATTCTGAATATAGAAATAATCGAAGGACCTATGGTTTTTTTTATCCATATCGATCTCGATGCTGAATATTTATTTAATGCCATGTTTGCTTAGTCTCTTGGAAATGGCTTGTATATCAGGGGCGCTTCCCAGCATCAGCTCCGTCTGCTCCAGTTTTGCTGCCACCGCCGGAAGAGTCTGTGGCCATGTTGGTATCTATGGGGTTCGATAGGAATCGTGCCCTGCAAGCACTGTCACAAGCCAGAAATGATGTTGCCCGAGCAACAAATCTTCTCCTTGAGGGTCAATCCTGATATATAGCATTTCCACCGATGTTTTGTATTATTTTAGCAGTGAAAATCTGAAAGTGCATCATCACATCCCTTGAAGAAATGCTTTCTACCACTATTAGGGATCGAGGAGTGCGCTTGCAGTTGCTATTCGGCTCTAGATTTTGGAGCCGAATAGAGTAGAGATCTCTTGATATCGGAATACCGGATGAGATGAGAATGGAAAATTGAAGAAGGGTTCTACATTGCATCGCATTGGAAGTCTAATTGGGGCTTTTCCTGGCACGTTTTGAATATCAATTGATGTGAAATAAATAAAGACTCTGTATGTCAGGATGATTAACTAACTGAACTGAAGGGGAGAACTGAATATAGCCGTTTTGCTGTAGTAACATGGATTGTTTAATTTTCTGTTTACACCCTAAGGCCCTGTGAATGGCTCTATGCATTTTGCAAAAGCCGAAGTTGAAATTTTAGCTTCTATGGAACATATTTCAAGAGCTTGAAATAGGCCCAAATTTTTTGAAGCTGTGTGTCGAGTGTGTTCTATTTTTTTGGATTGGTACTCCGCTTCTTTTTATCCTCGTCAGGCAACGAAATACCTAAACGAAGTAAATTTGAGGCTGTTTCAAAACTAGTTTTAGGGAGTTGGATCATTTCCATATCAACGTCAGGCCAAATCGAGAAATAGCTGAGATCACAAACTTTCTACCATCAAGCATCGCAACTCAAATCGACTCAAAATCCATCATAATATAATGCCCAAAAGGGAAGAGGAGTAGAATGAAATGGCTAGACAACAGTCAGATCAAGAAGCTAACTAGTGGTATCGTTTATCTGTTAAGTAGAGCTTTTGCTTGAATCCATCTCGCTGCATCGAGAAACCTAACGTAACTGATTTGCTAGGATTTGCAGACTATAGGTTGAAGCCATCTCTTCGTCATATAATCAGCCATTGAAAGATATGCAACTCGTGGGTTGTCCAATCGCCTCTCCAAGAAGCTGAAAACTTGCATTTTATAATCCTCTAGGCAAGCATCTGAGAACATAAATGGCAAAACGGAGACGAATAAAAAGATCGAAACTTCAGTCTTCACAATTTCCATTACAGCACCTCAGCATTACAGAATAGAAAGACATAGCTTGCGAATCCCTCTAATTTGCTAAGCCCACAAGAGAGATTTGCTGCTTTTTTCCTTTGTCCTTCAGACTGCGTTACCATTACCACCGTGTAATCTCTGGAATCAATAGTTCCTGCATAAATGCCTTTGCCAAATGTTTAAAATTATTCTGCCACCAAATTGAGGTTGGCCCTTAGACAACACACTAGAGAAGAGCCTCTGATTGTGTCTGCTGCTTTAGATCCTTTTTGCCTTTCATATTTTTTTCACATGAGGAATAGACCTTGACATAAGAGTAGCTCACCGTTTTCTATCCTACACCTGAATCTGATTTTCTCAAGAAACAGAGCGTCTCCATCAACGAGAGGGTAGCTTTCATCAGCCATGTTATCTTCTACGGTAAAAAGTGATGCACTTGAGGACTTCACGGTTTGATGTGTCATACTTGCTTTGTTCCCTGCCTTCATAGTGTTAGCTTTGTATTCAGCAAATAACGGCTCCACAAACGATTCTGTTTGTAAAGCTTCACTCAAACTCCTACTTGCTCCTGGCTTTCTCGACATGTTTGACTTGTTCATGTTTCTCCCAAATTGATTATTGCCTCCTGGACTAAGCCTGTCAAAAACGCTGCTATTTGTGCTTTTGCCATGGTGTTTTTTCAGCCCCTGCAAAAACAATCATCAATTACTCTCCTTTTTTCTTCATAAATCTCACCCTACTTTATAACATTACACAGCTTTATCCACCAGAAAGTTGTATCATCGTTATTAGTAACCAAGACGTGTAGAGTTTATTAAAGATCTCGAGGAATGTAAAGAGGAAATGGATGATCTCCTAGTCTCTATGCGTCCCTAATCAACATTACCAAATTTGCTCCTCTTTCATTCTCTCATTGATAACTAAGGAGCAGCATCATGATAGCTCACGGGTTGAACACCATGAATTACGGAAAGTCGGGTTCAAGGGAGGAAGACAACAAGAATGTTGATTTGAGAACTCCCAGAATGTGGCCTTTCTAAAGGGTAAACAGAAAAGGTGTCTCCATGCTGAAATTACTGCCTCTGGAATATATGATCTGCCAGTAGTTCACAAAACAACTAGGTATGCTGACAGCTATGTCTAGCAAGTGTCCACCAAAGCAAACCCACAATAATATCCAAAGATCTGAACCACCAGAATCTCTCAATGCAATCAACAAATTTCTGGTTACTACATAGTCATATTAAGCTTTTCTGGTTTGCAATTAAAATAAGAATGAACTGCAAATTTAAACTCGCATGCTTCTGAGATAAATGGCTGCGATGCATGTTCTCTTACACAATTGAAAATCATGACCATCTAGACCATAGTTTGAAACACTCGTGTAAATTATCTTCGTATGTATGCACATTTGAGCATTGACTAAACAATTGCACAGAGATATACAAAAATTGTAAAAATTGCAAGAACTCTTAAAGAGAATATTTCAGCATTATTACCTGACTTGGACTATTGTCATTCCCACCAGCCGCTTCAGCTTCCCACTGTAACCATGGAAGAACAACTCCATCACTTCCAATCAGAACATCTTTTTTGGAGGGCCCTCCTTTTGCTTCTGCGTGAGCTGATCCTGATTTGGCAGTTGATTCTGTATCACCTGATCTTCCTTTCCTTTGTCTGCTTTTATTCTCTTTCTCGCGCATTGAATCGTCAGAATCTGCTGGACAATCTAACGAGGAGATAGAAACGCATTCATCAAAATACTTCTGGGCTTCATCATCTAGGGTCTTCAAAACATGCTGTTTTTCAGAACTATTCTGTACAAGATAAAATGTTGATATATCAAGTTATCAGTAGTAGTTTCTCGGACTCTTGACTAAAGATTCTTTGTATCAAATACAAAGTTTACCTTTCTCCTTAAAGGTCTCCTCCTGTTAGAGGAGGCATGAGATCCAGAATTGGCAGTTGGGGGTGGTGGGGTAGGGAGAAGTTCCTTGACAATCTTGGAAAGCTCTATGCAGCGTCTCTCTTCTACTGCTATCTGTGACCATAGTTCTTGAACCCGTTTCTCAGACTGCATTGCCAAAGAATCATCAGCTTTCAGCATATTATCTTTCAGATATTCGATAATAATAATAAACTCAATGATGAAACTTGCAAGATGCCTTTCAAAACAGTTTGGCAGACCAAGTTTTTCTTCCATATTGAAAAACATGAACGGGCCAAAAGAAGTTAGTTAATTCACTAATCAGAAACCAGTTAATACAACAGTTTTATAAACTGATCTTCATCAGCTGATATAGACAATAGTTTCTTGGTTTGCATTACAAAAACCAAATATTCCAGAATCTTATAATCAACATTAACAGTATTTTTTGCATGCAGTCCAGTCATTATTATTGACTCCTGCTCAAGAGATATGGGAATTGATAAGCACAATCACCATACTGAAGACCATGGTTTTTACCTATACCTCTCCTCTGTTTTCTTAAATTTTACAACAGCTACTTTTAAATGTTGCGGTAGATTTCTACAGAAAGCATACTTTACCCCCAGCTTTACGTACTCCTGAACAAGGTCAACTGCACATACATATTTTTTGCATACTTTATGATATCATACATTCGAACTCTTCTCCCTGAATATGATGCATAATCAATTACTCATCTTCATGGGCAGTAGGAAAAGCTCTCATCAAAACATTTCGTAAAACAGTAGCAACCCATTCAGGGTGAACTGAATCTTTGAAATTCTACTTGAAATGCATTGCAAGTGACGATCATGTGGTCCAATCATGTGGTCCAATGAATCATTAACAACTGTCTCCCCCATCAAGTGTTTTTGACCATGCTTAGGTTTTAGCCCTGATATGCACACCAATAGATGGTACAGATAAATTGTAAGAATATACATACTGAGAGAGTTGGTCTTCATAGTGGTTTTACATGCAAAGCATCAAAGTAACTTGGCAATATAATATAGTTTTCTTCCATCTAATTCATGAAGTGATTCCTTATGCATGTAGCTGATCAAATCACATACTACAGCTCATCATGTATTGCACAACCGGAGCTAAATGAAGACTAATTTATGATCTAACTTTGCATTCTAAAACGATCATGAAATTTGAGATGAGACGTACTACCTCTTCAAGTTTTGTTGAATATTCCTTGCGTATCTCTGCAACAGCGAGGGTAACATCTGTTCCTTGAGCCCCGTTTTCTTCTCCAAGTGTAGATGCCAAGTTACCATTTTTCCGCATAGACTGACGAATATGAATAAAGCATTCACAAGGATGCAGAAACAGAAAAGTACATATGCAGTTTCAAAAGCTGAATTTATATATTTAGGAATATTATGATGGCAACGAACATGCATTTTTGTTACAAATGACAGCCCTGGGCCACTAAATTAAAACTGATAATGAAGTTGATTCCTGCTATTCCTGAGTTTCTACTGCTATTCCATGCAACATAGTTTTTCCTACACCTGGTTCTCTAAAGTTTACTAGTGACAAAGCAGTTTCACTTTGCATGCATCAGTCTAAATTTGTGTGAACATAGCCTGATGAACAGAAAAGTAGTAACATACAAACTCAATCAGGATCACTTCACCAATCACACAATCAGAGAACTTATTTGCGTCTCCCATTGATTAATGAGGTTCTGTCTGAGAATACAGTCTATAGATGTGTTATTGCTTTTCTTCCTACAGTGATAAAACAGTCACAAGTTGAAATTTCTATGTTTTTTACCAATACTTATTTCATATCTTTCCTAGAAAAGAGAGTTGCACATACTTGTACAAATAACATGATGTTCAGGCTCACTCTGAGGGGAACTACGAAGCATTGCATGAATAATGACCATATGTGAATAAACATTGGAATAATTTGCAGAGGGAATCTGATCATGTCAAGTTAAGCGATAAAAATGCAATTAAAATGTTGTTCATGATCATATACCTCCTCTAGCTCCATTCGTATATCAGCTACAGCACGCTTCACCTCTGATCTCATAGCATCAAGAAAATCATTCATGCCAACATCACCAACAGGTGGATCAGACTGTAATGACTGTGACATCAAACCACCAACTTGTTTACTACAACAGAAGTTCAAATAAGTTGATTCAATTGAATGTAAATGTACCTTCATTTGAGCAAAAACAGCTCTAATTGTTTTCTCCTCTGCCAAATCCTCAGCATCACCATCATCTTTCTTCACCAGCATATTAGTACTATGCCTCTGAACAGAAGAGAGTGAATATAAGGGATCCGAAGAAATACATAAAGTCTTCCTATACATGGACAGAGTTGTAGATAGAAAAAATGTAACTTATCAAATGGAATGGATATGCATCTCTTATGAAATTTCAAGGGGTCAAGCATATAGTTTCCAAGAATTATACTAAGTAATTTTCACAGAAAATAACTTTACTCCTGATATTTAAATGAAGTGCTATCAATTGACATCAAGCAAACAAACAAGAGCTAACTCATTCCATCAGAATCAAAGAAGTGAGGAGCTCACCTGCTTATTGTTGTACTGTGAAAAGTCATGGCTGCTTGAGGCTCGTCGCAAGCCTTTGCTTTGCCGGTCCACTGCATTTAAAGTAGAGAAGGGAGGGCGTACATTTCTTTCATCCTCAGAATCTGCACCCCATCTTCGACGAGGCTGTCTCTCATCTTCAGATTCTGCACCAAACTTTTGTAATGGCCGATGTGCTGACAAGCATTCCATGTCACTCTGCTCATCAACCATTATACAACAAACATGACATAGATTAGAATTCAATTTATTAGAACCCACAAACAATGCATGTTTACTTAAGAGCTTAAAGGGACCATGCTTGATTCTTCAATTATTTCAATGTGATTTAATGCAAACGTCCAAATGAAAACAGCCAGAAATGTACCTAATGAGCTGGAAGAGAACCAGATACTTTAAAAGTAATTCAAGTTATAATAAGGAAATTTTCATTAGAAAACTATTTTCACACTAGATCATTATGTAGGATAACAAATGTGACTGCTCAGAAATTCTGTCATGCATAAAACTAAATGTTACAACAATAGTAATATTTCCATAATTAAAAGATTTATAGACTAAATCCTGTCTGTGTATCAAACGCCATTTCTCAAATACTGTTTAGGCGAGTAAATATATAGAACTGCAGAGTTATTTGTACACCCTGGACTTGTGGAGCATTTGCAAAATGTTCTTTTCTGAAATCTACACTTGCTGCAGGTGTATAGAAGATGCCATGGGTAGAAATCCAGGAGAATTCGCACGTCTTTCCAAGAATAGATATATAGTAGTACGTTATAGTTTCCTATATCTTTTTAACAGATAAGGTTCTTTATTTGTCCTGAGTAATATTAGTAGAAGTGAATCTATAGGTATAAGATAAAAGAAAGAATACATTATCCACCCTCAAATTCGGATAGACTATGATATTTCAAAAAGAAAAAACTCCAGATACACTTGGCATCAAGTTTTTACAAGATCGTCAGCATCTTACAAGATTTCCTTGAGAGATGATTACATGATTTCACAAGATGTGTTCTTGTTGAGAAATATCCATAAATTTTCCTGATATAGTACTTATCCAATGATAAATTTGGGAAATCTACATGCTAAACAATGACTAAATGCTAGAACAATCCACAATCAGACACCTTTACGGAAAATTGGCCTTGGAATGTTTCCATGTACACTCTTAGAAACAGTTCCACGAGACTAAGACTGCCATTGCTACCAAAATATAGCTTTGAGACCAACCATGGTTGATCTATGACAAGTTGCAAGAGAAATCTGTCAAATCACGTTTGATCTATGACAGTTTACAAGAAACTTCTTTTATTTTGCAGAGAGCTGTCTCAAATTTCAATTTTTCATGTGAGTACGGAACATTCTCACATGCGCACTTACATGCATGCATAAAAGAGGAACGGGAACGGAAGGAATAGATGAGAACCTCCGAATCACTGGGACAGGTTGAGCGAGGCCCGCCTTTGAGCCCTGAAGAGTTTCTGTGATTACGAGAAGAGGACGCCGATCGCAAGGCTGTGCTGGAAGAACAGTCAGAGAGATACTTGGCAGAAGAAAAATCAGCGGACATGCTGCTAGACCTGCGATGGAAGGAGGTGGAGGTGGAAGAAGGTCTTCCTCCCCCGTAGCGGCCTCCTCCTCCTCCTCCTCCTCCCCTATTGTTCAGGCCAGGGCTTGGGGATGGATCTCTCCTGGACCTCCTGCCATCACCATGCGTGGGGGTGGAAGGGACAACTAGAAGACCTCCACCACTTACTTCAGCTTTTCCTGCACAATCGCTCCTCCGTGTGGTAGAACGGAATGCCGAGGTAGCCATGGGGATCCTGAAACGCTTGGAAGACCAACCGGGAGGAGGAGAGTTAAGGCGAAGGAAATGGAGAAGAAGATGGAGAAGAAATCGACTTGCTTTTACCTGTTCTTTCTTCTGCAAGATGAGGAAGATGATGAAGACGATGACGGAGAAGAAGAATTTCCGCCAAGGAAGTGGTGAAATCGCGATGAAACGACAGGGAGGGGAGGGGAGGGAGGAAACCCTAATTTTTTAGGGTTAGGGTTTCACTGTCTGATGCTTGAGCTCAATTTTGACGACGATGAAGGAAAGCGATTTAAAATTTTCACGATGTTTTATTTATTATTTAGAAAACATTATTCCTCGTATTTATTTTTCGGCATTTTCAAAAAACTCCTCTTTTTTCCCCCATTTTTATTTTTTTATATTTTTTTTCCTTTTTGTTTTGTTTTTCTACTTTTATTGATAAATGTATTTGTTTATTTATACCGTATATACACGTTTTATTATAATTATGATTAGTTATTGATTTATACCGTATATACATGTTTTATTATAATTATATTTATTTGTTGATTTATACCGTATATACATGTTTTACTATAATTATAAGGGAGAATTACAAAAAACGCCTGACTAAATACGTTTTAACGCCTTACTAATCAGAAATTACAAATTAATGCCTAATCTCACCTTCCACTAAAAATTAGCACCCAATTGATTCCGCTAGTATTGATTTTATTCTTAATCATTTCTCGCTAATTGATCCTACTTGATTGCCTTGTATTCACTTAACAAAAGCTTGTAATCTTGAAATCTAATTAATTGATTGACGAGTTAATTTTGGGTTCATCAAATAATTGAGCGTTAATGAATTAATTAGTTTAATGCTAATTGATCTGGTGCTAAGCAATCAATTGCATGCTAATTTTTAAAACTAAGTGTTAATGTTGTAATTTCTAGTTTTGACAGGCGTTAAAATGCAATTTATAATTTTCTTGTGTATTTTTCTTTTTTTACTTTTCCTTTACTATATCTATTTTATGTTATCCCAGGAATTGTTCTTTATTTGATTATTTGTGCATTTCTACATTTGTTCGTTTTTTTCGTTCCTGTTCCATTTTACGTTTTATTATATCTATTTTATATATCCCTGAAATTGTTCTTCACTATATATTTTTTACGCATTTCTACATTTGTTCATCTTTGATCCATTTTTTTGCAATTATAAAAACTTCTTGTTTCATCGGTTCCAATTTCACGTTATCAGTTTAAATCTCCAAGACTGTGTTTCTATGCTTTGGTCGTTTCGTGCTTCTTCAGACCGTATTCTCGTGTCCGTAATACACACTACTGTATTCTTCTGTCTGTCGTATACATGCGTATTCTTGCTGTATTGAATATCATTGCTCCTCTTTGTTTCACAAAGATCAGCGGCCCATTAGCTCGTGGAACAAGCTTCATCATGCAGTGCTTGATGTGATCATTCGAAGCTAAAACTTCGAACAATACCTCGAGCAACTTGCCTTTTGTCATTGACCTCGATTATGCATGGATGCTTGATTCAATCGTGGAAACTCAGGGAGAATAGGTACAAATGGTTTCGATAGGAATATTCCCTTTGTTAGATGCATGTCATCGTGGCTTGATTTTCCGATCCACGCTCTTTCGTTGTCTTGTTGGAATCAAAGGTGTCGGCTGATCGAGATCCAACCATTGTCAACTTCCCCTCTAAGCATGCAATTATTTGATATGTTGGACAATTAACAATTATGTTGCAATCAGGGTTGATTAAGTGAGCAATTAAGACCTTGGTGGGTGGAGCATCGTTTGGCAACTACCAAACACCGACGAAACTTTGCCTGATTGTCGACTATTAGTGATTAGTTTATACCATAAATCCGTCCCAATCCACGAGGGGTGAGCATCCATTTCGGACGACCCTAACATAAAACAACCCATCACAATCTTTTGCAAGTAGAATCTCAAACAATCGAAACGCATGAAGTATCATCAGCCCACAAACATTTTCGGCGGATCGCGATGTCGAGCCGCCGACGTTGCTTGCAACGGTTGACGTATGCTTGGCATATATGCACCCTCGATCTCCATCGATTCAAAGAAGCGAATCACAGTCCTATCTAAACATTACCTGATCCAGAAACAGGCAAAGCCCTGTTTATGGTTTAGGGTTTAGGGTTCAGAGATGAAATGGAGATGCCATGTGATATGGTGCCAAGCCATAGCCATGTACACATACATACATATGTACAGATGTGGCACATGCTCACATCCATCCATACATCGACATGGTCTCATCCATGTCCTCCATCGAAGCCGATGTCTTCTTGTTCACAGATCCTTCGAAGCTCCTCCTCAGCGACAACACCGGCAGCAACGAGCAACGCAATCCGCAGAAAAGCAAGGTACGATCGCCTCTCCTTAGCCTCCTTTCTCTCCTTCCTTTTGTTTTTTGTAGCAGTAACGGCAGCTATGCCAGCAGCAGTTGTTTCCCTGCTGCAATCTGGCACCTCCAGCGTTGTTTGTAAGGCCATGAATCCCAATTGCATGAGCAGCGCCATCCAAGGTCCACCTCCATCGGGGCACTGCCGCTCGGCGATCGACTCAAGGGCACCAAAGGCTCCCCTTTGTCGCCGATCGCAACAACAGGTAAAGCGAGACGGGCAGAGCGATCCGAGCTTCTGGATCGCATCAAGTCGTGCCGAAGCGAGAACGATGTACGGAAGATTCGCAAGATACACGCGGATGCCTTGCTCAAGGATGCCTCAATCTTCGCCACGGACGTCTGCATCGCAACCGCGCTCATCACCACATACGCCAAGTGTGGTGCCCTCCGAGAAGCACATGATGTGTTCAAGCAGCTCCCCGTGCACGATGTGGTGTCCTGGAGCGCGCTCATCTCTGCATACACCCATCATGGGCTCGGCCAGGAAGCCTTAGCATGCTTTGCGGAGATGCGTGATGCTGGGATCTCCCCCGATCGCGTCACCTACATCTCCGCCTTGAAAGCTTGCGGCCTTGTCAGGTCGATAGAGATTGGACAAGAGATCGATGCTGAGCTCAGAAACCGTGGCTTCTTGGAAAAGGATGTGGTCCTTGGCAATGCGTTGGTCGATATGTATTGCAAGTGTGGCTCACTCGAGAAAGCTAAGGAAGTCTTCGAACGGCTCCCAGAGCGGAATGTCGTGACGTGGAGCACTTTGATTGCTGGATATTGCCAACATCGGCTTGCGGATCGAGCATTGGAATGCTTCAGGGAGATGCGAAATGCAGGGATCCATGCCGATGCTGTGACATATGCCTGCATTCTGAAAGCTTGCAGCATTGCAGGGTGCCTAGATATCGGGGAGGACATGGATGCTGAGATTAGAAAGCGAGGATTGTTGCAGGGAAATGTGGTTCTTGGAACGGCATTGCTGGACATGTATGCCAAATGTGGTGCCATAGAGAAGGCACGAGAAGTGTTCGAGCAGCTTCCAGAACGAAACATTGTGTCTTGGAATGCTCTGATCTCAGGCTATGCTCAGAATGGACTCGGTGATGAAGCTCTGAAGTGTTTCCAAGAGATGCAACAAAATGCAAGAATACGTCCTGATTCCGTAACTTATGTGTGCATTCTGAAGGCCTGTGCCACTGTCGAGTCTTTGCAAACCGGAAAAGATATACATCGAGAGATCAGGAAGCGGGGTTTGTTGCAGAAGAATGTCGTGCTCGGAACTGCATTGGTCGACATGTATTCCAAGTGTGGTACACTGGAGAATGCACGAGAAGTGTTCGAGAAGCTTCCGGAGAAGAATGTAGTTTCTTGGAATGCCTTGATCACCGGATATGTTCAAAATGGCCGAGGGGATGACGCACTGGAATGTTTTGCACAGATGCAAGGTGCAAGAATCTGTCCAGATGTGATAACGTATGCATGCATTTTAAAAGCTTGTGGCATAGTCGGATCATTAGATATCGGAGGAGACATAGATGTGGAGGTCAGGAAACAAGGGCTATTTCAGAACAGTCTTGTGCTCGGCACTGCAATAGTAGACATGTATACCAAGTGCGGTGCATTGGAAGAAGCACAAGAGGTATTTGAGGAGTTGTCAGAGCGGAACACTGTGTCTTGGAACGCCCTCATGGCAGGATATTCCCAGTTAGGCCAAGTGAATGTTGTCATGAACCTATTTAAAAGCATGGGAGAGGAACATATTGCTCCGGATGAGGTTACATTCCTCGTTCTACTCACAGCATGTAGTCATGCAGGTCTTGTCAAGGAGGGGGAAAAGTTATTTGATGCGATGCGTGTTATCCATCGCCTCGATCCAACACTCAAACACTACACATGTATGATTGATCTATTTGGGCGTGCTGGACATTTTGACAAGGCAAAAGCAGTGCTCGAAAAAATGCCACATGCTGCGTTATTTCTGAGTATGTTGAATGCCTGTAGGAAGTGGAAGAATGTGAATCTTGGGAGATGGGCATTTGAGCAATTAGTTCGACTGGATCAGGACTGTGCTACTGCATATGTGTGTATGGGGAATGTATATGCTGCAGCAGGAATGCAAACTGAGGTTATTAGAATTGAAGGTTCCAAGAACAAAGCATGGAACAAAACTAGTGAATGTTGGTGGACTGATTCGAATGGTAATGTGCATTCAATCACCACAATTGAGCAGAACCATCCTCAATGTGTATACATATATGCAAAGCTGGATGAGATCGATGAGAAGCTATTAGAACTTGGCTGTACTGATGGTCTGAATCGGCTGTCAGGAACCGCTTCGAAGGATGGGACAGAACATGGATCCTGCGCCAATATGGGAACTCTGGTGATTGCACATGCCTTGATTAACACACCCGACAGTGTGCCTATACATGTCACAAAGAACATGCGGATTTGTGATGCTTACCATTCTGCCCTGTGTCTTCTATCAAAGATAGAGAAACGCACTATTCATGTCACTGATCCGAATCGTGTTCACAGTTTTGCGAATGGAAGATGTCTTTGTGACAATCTCAGATGACAAGCTTTGTATAGGAGAGGGAAGTGTCTCTTCCCGCAATGTAATAGATATGATGGAAAATCTTGATCAATTCGTGGCTGCTTCGTGGGTGCGTGCCTATCAGCTTGCTGTGCCCGATGATATGATCCATGCATGTTAGGCATGCTGGCAAATCTGTTTGTTCCAACATTGATTCATTTTGTGTATACTACGCAAATAAAATCAGTTCTTTAATCCTGAAACTCGATTACACTTGTCCGTCGAGAAGATTGGAGATGAGAAAACTGCGAGCCTCTAACACAGGTCATAAAATAACGAATTCGGGTAAACCTTGAAAGAATTGCCCACATGTTATGAAATTACTCTACAAGGATAACCTTTTGTCGAAATGTTAATGTATTATAAAATAAATGGCACGCGCATGAAAAATCTCCAAATCACTCATCTTCTAATTTGTTTTTGAATCCCTTAATTTCATTCCTCGAATTCACTTGCATTAAGCACCGATTCATTCCTCAAATGACAAATATGTCATAAACATCGATCCACACAATACACCTTTAACTACCGCAATACATGATTAGAGCAAAGTTTGGCAATTGATAAAGGATAAATCCAACCATTGATAGTCAAAACACTCCCACCATTAGCCCCTTGCTACACTCGTTGTGACAGGGCATAAGAAAATCTGAAAATAGATACATAATCATGTATTTGTGTCATTGAACACCTCGTCTCGATTCTTTGTGCCGCTATCAACCAAAGAGGTAGAGATTAGTATGATGTCGGGGGGAGATTTTTTGCATCCGATTCTGACATGGTGTTCCTACTTCGTCGAGAATCTTCGCTGTTTCGTTTTTTGCGGATTTCACGCTAACAACATATTGTTCTCATCACATAAGCAGTAAATTTACCATATATAGTGTATTTCATTCATGGCTTGACGAATTTGGAGATCTCAAAAAGCCCAACAACAAATAGTTTATTGACAAAAAGGGGCCTTACACATTTCAAGTTACTAATAATCGTATATCTTTAACTAATTATGGTCAGGAATGTTTAGCCTTGTGATGTGTGTGGGTTCAACCAATGGTCAACAAAGGTATCTCTGCAGAAAATATACCAAAATTGTCCCAAATTTAGCTTTGAAGGTGAAACAATTTAGCTCAAATCTTTAGTCGACTAACTAGAAATCGAGCGATAAAATCGATCCATCGTCAGGTAATAAATAGAAAAAATCATTGTAAATTCGCGCTATAAAATTGGTCAAAAATTCTTTGGAAAGTTAATATAATATCATACTTGTAAACTAACTAATATAAGGAAAGGGGTTGCAGTTTTAGGATTCGATCGATCGATTGACATAACAAACTGGTGGGGGTCATACTCAAGGAGATGTGCCAAGATCTTGATCTCAGATGCGAGGCCTAATTGTAATGCAAACGAGGGTTGACATGTGGATTAGATGAGAGAGGAATTAGATTATAAGACAAGGAAAGCTTGCAAACCTATAGTCATGAAATTGTCTCTTCCCGTATTCAAAGGCACTTACTTGTCTCTTGCCCTCCTACTGTTGCTTCTGCTTCTGCTTCTTCGAAAAGGATCTCTGGAAACATTTTCGTCGAAAAAAACGATGCACGACGTGGGCCACAATCTGGATGGGCGGACGAATCGCATCCCTACCCTTCTCTCTCAAAGCAGCTGAAAATCCTGTCAGGGGCTGATGTGGAATTCCCACAAGCTTCAAGTTTCGTCGGTAGTGGTGCGGGTATGAGGTGTGTGTATGTATGTATCAGCGTGTTCTGCTCCTAAGAGTCTCTCGCGGAAAAACGATCTCCGTTGTCTTGATTTCTCGCCAAAAAGTCGTCACGACATTTGAAATTTCGGAAGGTTCCAGATCGGACAGGCTGCCAGAACGTCGTGCAGATGGAGAGACGGTTGGTATCAAATCCATAGTCTGATCGATTCCCCGCTTCGACGATTCAATGTCTGGTGCGCGTGTTTGTAATCGCTTTCGTACATACAACTCCTGTCGTCGATGTGGCCGGTTTCACACAGGATGGGGTCGAAAACATCGTGGTAGTTTGATCTTCTGATCGTCGCAACCTCCTAGATCTAGAGTAGCTTCCGAAATGTATCGGACCAGTTGTTATACCAGACCCAGCTGAGCTTCAGAGCAGAGAAGACAAGTGTGGATTGAAACTAGAGCAGATCAAAATCGGACAGGTCATGGGTGACGTCGATCGGATCGTAGGCGAAATGATGCCCGGAGAACAGTGATGAAGCTAGAGCAGGGATCAAGGACTGATACTTTCCGACCCGGAAACAGAAAGACACGGAAAACACACAGCGACTTTCAAACCCCAGAACGGAGCGAAGACTTTGAAACGAGCGGAAACAATAGATCAGAAGGCTCAGAACAAAAGAAAGCAGTATGCATGCATGCATACATGCATGTGTGCCATCGATATTCATGCATGTGATGCATGTATGCGTGCGTGCATGTATGTCTATGTCCATATGCATGCAACGTATGTATGTGTGTGCGTGCATGTATGTCTATGTGCATGTATGCCCATATGCATGCAATGTATGTACATATGTGTGTGCGTGCATGTATGTCTATGTGCATGTATGTCCATACGCATGCAATGTATGCATGTATGTATGTGCGCGTGCGTGTTTATATGCATGCATTGCATGTAGGTATGCAGTCGACGGTCATGCATGTGATGCATGTGCGCGCGTGTGTGCATGTATGTCTATGCGCATGTCCGTACGCATGCAATGTATGCATGTATGCCCGCATGTATGTATGCGTGCGTGCTGATATGCATGCACGCATGTAGGTGTGTGGTCGATTTTCATGCATGTGATGCATGCATCGATGTGCGCGCATGTATGTATGCCTATGCGCATGTCGGTACGCATGCAATGCATGCATGTTTGTGTGTGCGCGCGTTTATATGCATGCATGCATGCATGCATGCATGTAGAGATAGATTGTCATGCATGTAGTGCATGCATGTGTGGGTGCATGGATGTGTGCGTCGCCATGCATGTCTATGCGCGTGTAGGTTTATACGCATGCAAGCATGCATGCAATGGATGCATGAGTGTATGCATGGGAGCGTGCCTACATGCATATCCGTGTGCATGCATGCATGCAATGTATGATGTCAGTGCGCATGCATGCATGCATGCATGCATGTATGTGTGGGCCAAAAAAATATGTTGTTAGTATTTCTTGTGTGTGCGCGTGCGCAAAAGGCTCTCGTCTTCTTCTTCTTCTTCTTCTTCTTCTTCTTCTCTGTCGCTTCTCCTCTGTTTCTAGCTATGGCGATCCTCGATCCGTCTCCCCTGCGATCTAACGACAGCAGCAGCAGCAGTAGCAGCGCAGATACTCCTCCTCCTCCTCCTCCTCCTCCTGCTTCTGCTCCTGCTCCTGCTTCTGCTTCTGCTCCCCTTCATCCTCAAGCCCTGGCTTCCCTCGATCAGATGCAACAGAGGATCCTCCCCCCTCTTCCAGGTACGCCTCATTCCCTACCACATCCATCCCCGCCGCCGTCCCCTCCCTTTCCTTCCTCCTCCATTGATTTCCAACCCCTTCCGATCAGTCTCCGCTTTTGATTGATGCTGGCCTGTTCTTGAAGGGGTTTGACCTGTCTTTTTCTTTTTGCTCCTTCTTTTAAGCATCCCCCCCTTCTCCCTCTTCTTGTCTATGCAGCATCGCGCGAGAGCAACGGGTTTCATGGCTCCAATGGTAGAGTCAAAGGAGGCGGTGGCGAGGAAGACGGCGATTCGGGAAGAAGAGAGATCAGGCGAGAAGCGGAGGAGCTTGCCGATCTCATCTCCAAGCTCAATCCTCATGCCAAGGAGTTCGTTCCTCTCTCGCAAAGTGACGGAGACGGAGACGGCGATGGTGCTGCTGGGAATGCTCCTGATGCCGACAATGACGCCAAATCCAATCGTAAGGTTAGCTCATCTCTCCTCGGTGTTGGGAAGCAAAGTAAGGCTTTTTTATGGTCATCTCTCGCTCTTCTCTTTACATCAATCCTCTTCGCCGCATTGGATGGCGAGCAATGACAAAAGCTAAACTTGCTTTGATGGTCGATGCCGCACATCTCTTCAATTTGGATGCCCCTCGTGATTTGCTCCTTCCGTGGTCATGATCAAATGAATTCTGATTGAATGGATGAAATACTTGCCGATGCTCAGAAGAGGTGGATGGATTGTATGTTTTTTTCCTCGCTCAATACATTTGGTTTTAGGTTCGATGATCACGAGTCCTTGATTCTTTTACCCATTTCTTCGTAGTGTGGGTGATTGAGTTCCTAAGATGTGTTGACATATGGCCAAAAGCCTTACATGGATGTCCTACCCATGCATGCATGCACACATGCGCTCATGTCTAATATCCATAATCATTCCTTCCTACCCAAATTTTGCAATGTCACAATTACTCGGTCAAACTGTGATCCTTCATGTTTGATCCTCTGCATAGAATGCAATATTGATCGGTCAAAAATCAATCCATTCCCAAAAGTTAACCTTTAGTCAACTCCATAAAACTTTGGATAGAATCGCCTGGCTATCAACAAACACTCCGTGATCTTCACTTTGCCAACCTTCCGCGGTTGTGTTTGATGTATTTAACGATTTCAAAGGTTTTCCACTTATAAACAGGTGTATTGAGCAAGTCTCCGCTCACAATTAATCACCAGTTTGGTCATCGAAATCATTGTTTGATCTTCAAAGGTCTGATTGCTAAGGCTATCACTTCTGCTTGTCTTTAGCAAAATGAAGATGAGATTTTTCGTGACAGATTTGGGAGCATCAGTGGGAACTCCTCTTAATTGATAAATTAGAGAGCTATGATGCTCTCGTATGTAGGCGTTCTCCTGCATTTGTAGGAAGTTCCCATGGTTATAAAAATAACAAGGATTCAGTGCCCGTCCTGTGTTCCTTCAATGCTTTTGCCGTGCTTCATGTGACCTTTCCTAGACTTTCGTAGACATTATTTGCCAGTAATGTTATCCCACCTTGACCGAGTATTTGGCTTGCTCAATGTGGGCAGTTGGTCCTATTTATCCCAACCTGAAAAAGTGTAAGTTCAAAGGAAACCTAAGGCAAATTCTTATGCTCCACCCAGTGAATCATTGATCTGAATGAATTATCTTTTTCACTCATCTCTCCATTTCTACTCGCCTTTCTGCTGTGTAATGTTGATATAGAATTGGTAGTTTCAGCTGTACCATATAGATATATTGATATCATCTTGTCAAGTCTTTCTTGATCACATATTTTCTGTTATGTACATTTCCTGTTTTACATTAAACCAGCTGTAAAGAGGTCATATTTGTCCAGAGATGGTGGTCACCATCTCATCTCTCTTTTTTGCTTCCTGCTGTTGTTTATCTCTTGCTTGCAGATTCAATATAGGGGCCTTCTTTAGTTTAAAATGTGAACCTGAGCTTAACTTCCACTATGTAACCCACTCTTATAGCATATTTTAATCCTTCTATAAAGTAAACGCCTGTTAATGCCCCTGTAGTAAAATAAATTCCCTCGAAAGGATCTTTATAGGGCAGTTATTGTATTTTAGATGTATCAGGACATTCTATTTTGGCTTTCACAAAGAAGCAACCAAGTCGAGCTCCTTATTACCTGCATGTCATGTCTTCATACATGTTTGTCCCTTTCATAGGCTTTGTCATTTCGTAAGGGTATAACAAACAAGCAAGTCGTGTCATAATAATACATTACCATATGTCTTGTGTACATGATAGTAGTGAGTACTATAGAGCTTCGTCATTCTCATTGATGATAGTGTCAGGCATTTTTTTTACACTAAACTGATCCCAACAACCAAATAAGCAGTATTTATCTCTAGTATTTAATTTATTCAGTTCTTTATCTGTAATTAAGCCTTTACTATTCAGCTTTGGATTCATTGTATCAGAGATTTGTATCAGAGATTTTAACCAAGATTATAGCTTAGAGAGTCCGTATGTATAGTAGGGATGCTGTCAGTTTGTTTTTTTTATATATGATAATTTGATCTATTTGATGCTCTCCGATTCTAATTTTCTATTTGTAAGGGCATCAGCCCTTCTCTGCAATTTGTAATATTGAGGGTTTTAAGGCTTTATAGAACTATACCAAACTTCGGCCTCTTTTGACTGATGTTCTGCCATGCATTGATATTCTTTTAAAGTGTTATTTTGCAAGTCAAATTTAATAATCGAATCCAGTATATAGAGATTCGAAATATGTGCATACTCTTCGATCTATTATAGAGTTCGATCATCTGCTTTGCCAAGTTGACATTTTGGTTGGGATTCCTGAGGGCAGGTAGTGTTTTTGTACCAATTGGTAAAGTGCAATTGTGATTCTTAACTTTGTTGTGAATATTATGTTTTGGCATCTGATTGGGGCATTTATATTTATTTTGTCATTTTCATTCTATACTTTGATTATTATGTTAATTTCCTCTAGATTTCTTCCCTTTCTGCTCTATGAGAACCTCGAAACTTGTTATTCTTCTTTCTCAATGTGAGTATAACTGTATTAATAATGCTGGAGTTGTAATTTGAAAATGCAGAAAAAAAATGGGTCTGTTACCAGCAAGAGACGTACAAATAACAGATTATACAAAGCACAATGGGATGCTAGTATTAGGAGGACAGTATACGTTTCTGATATTGACCATCAGGTTAGTGTGATTTTCTCAATTAGAGGTTAGTTCTGACGTGAAATTTATGAAGTACTTTATCGAATTATGCAGGTTACCGAAGAGCAGCTTGCAGCACTTTTCCTCACATGCGGGCAGGTAACATTCGTGACCTCATCTAATGGAAAAATCCCTTTAAGGCCTGGTTAGTTCGGAGCATAATAGAACAATTAGAATTTAGTATGTTGATTTTACTGCATTAATCTAATCAAAGGAAGAGTTCGTTACTACACATTGTATTGTGCAAGAAAGCGAACTAAGTTAACATTGTGTTACAGGTTGTGGATTGTCGGGTTTGTGGAGATCCTAACTCTGTTCTGCGCTTTGCTTTTGTTGAATTCACAGATGAAGGTAAGGTTTCTATGCTTCTCCATGAGTTTACTTTTCTTTACAATTCCTTCTCGCTATTGGATGCACAACTCATATATTTATGAGCATCCTACAGATGGAGCAAGTAGAGCACTCAATCTTGCTGGGACGATGCTGGGATTCTACCCCGTGAAAGTGTTACCGTCTAAGACAGCAATAATACCTGTCAATCCAACATTTTTACCACAGGTATTTAGCTGTTTTGCTATTCTTTTCACCGTTTGTTTTTGCATGGCGCAAACATCAAACCTTGTTTTCTGCAGTCTGAAGATGAGCGAGAAATGTGTGCAAGGACGGTGTATTGTACCAATATTGACAAGAAGGTGAAATTCAAGATAGATTGGATGAAAGCCTCGATACTCAATACTGGGGCCGAATTTAGCTCATATGGGTTTGGTTTCTGAGCTGCTAACTGCAGGTCTCTCAAACGGATGTCAAGCTTTTCTTTGAGTATTTCTGTGGGGAGGTAAGTGCCTCAGGATCGTACTGTCCATAGTCGGGGAGAGGTCATCAATGAACCTGTGTAATGGTTGTTTCTTAATTCATTGTTTAGGTGGCGCGGTTGAGGTTGCTTGGAGAGCACCGCCAGTCAACTCGAATTGCATTTGTTGAATTTGTCCTGGTAAGTCATTCAGCAAGCTCCGTTTAGATCTGAATTTTTTGATGTGACAAGTCACTACTCAGTCAAGTCTGCACCTTTTGAGGACATGTTTGGGAGAACCAAGTTATGAACAAGTACTAATTGCATGCACCGGGATATACTATAGGTTGTAATAGTGGAATAAAAGTATTTCCCTTTGTCACTGGTTTAGAAATAGAGATGTAATAGCATTATCAATCTAGAGATTCACATCAATAGAAGATATGGAATCAATCAAATCAGTCAGCTTCCTCCATATCTTAACATACTACCACAGTTTGTACATGTCCTTACCATCATGTCTTCATTGTCTCGATTGTTTCTGAATCAACATTTATTCAAATATGGGATTTTCTCAGGCCGAGAGCGCTATCACTGCTTTGAACTGCAGTGGAGCCATGTTGGGATCGCTTCCTATCAGGTAAAATAGTTTTAACAAAGAAAAAACATATGCCGATGGATGCTTTCGTTTTGAAAGGTAGCAAGAAACTACTTTGCCTTTTGAACAGAGTGAGCCCCTCCAAGACTCCAGTGAGACCTTGCATGTCCAGACAGTATTTTATCTGATTTGCTGCCTGCAGATCAAAGAGATGAGTTTATTCTTCTTCGATGCAACAAAAGTGTTGGTAAACGGATGGTTTTCTCACGAGGATTTTGGTGATGAAGAAGAAGAAGAAGACGATGATGATGGTACTTTATACCGGGGTTTCGCGTTTCTGAAGTCAAAGTGTTGCGGATTAGGTTTTCTTAACAATTTTAGGTTCCCTATGAGATTTGATTAGAGCAAGGGGAGTGAGTGGCCATACATGCAAAAGAAGCAAACCAAAGCAAAGCAGAGGAAAGTTTCTGAGTTTGCCCATTTCTTTCTTCCCACCATTGGAGCTATCTACACATGATTCATTCATTTTACAACCAGAGAGTGGCCTCTACTCCAGCCCATCTCCCCACCCCACCATCTCCATCAGCAGCAGCACCACCGCCACCACCACCACAGGCAGTTTTAGTTTCTGTTGTGATCACATTTTGTTGCTTTCTTTTTTCTTGGGTCTGGTTGTTCTTGCCTTTCGAGGCATCTCATTGTTGCCAGGAGGTAACAGGGGTACTTGTTCTGCTACAAATTTCTAGTGGAGGTTCGTTCCCCCTGGCTTGTTATCCTATTGAAACAATAAATTTATTCGGCAATGCGTTGATGCTGCATATTCCCTTTCCTATCCATCCAGGACAGTTAACACCCAATGCTTCCATTGATTTGATTGGCCTTTGTTTTGTATGTCCTTTAACCAAAAGGAATTTGCATTGTGAAAAACAAGACAGCAACTCTGTTGTGTCAATATTACTGGCTTGGTTTTTTGTTGTATATTGAATCTCATTGAAACTCTCTCTATGATGGTGATGGTTTTGTGAATCAGGTACCAAAATGTGCTAGAATTCCATTGCTAGCAGGGTTACTAGAATTCCATTGGTACAGGTGTATTCTACTCGTGCATATTATCCTTTAGGAATCAATTCATTTATGTTGTTTACATACTTAGGATCTCTAACATTCTGCAGCAATTGCATCACAAGAAAAAGCTCATCTCACCAGACGGTGCTGTTGCGTAAAGAAGTGACATGGCTGTAGAAAGCAATGTGCAAAACGATTCATATGTGAGCTGTTGTCACATTATCACAACAAAGAAATGTCAAGTCACACCTGTATCTTGGGATCACATCGTTAATCAATCATATAAACCAAGCTTCTATAAACGAACTTTCCAGCTCGTTTCTACAACCAGCGAGGCTGCCGCCTAACATTACCTTCATTCTTGCTGAGGCCAGTCTTTTCTTGGATTTCAAACCAAGGTTCTGATTTCAACAACCCAATGGAATATGGCATGGAGTGAAAACGTCACAAAGATGCAGGGATATTGTGTAGATCGTATTATATGGAGTAGACAATTACATCTCTAGATAGAACTCAATCATTCAAGACATCCCAATGCATGCATGTCGTATCTGCAAAACAAAATTTCACAGCAGCTCATCCTAACGAGGAACATCTAGACTGTTCATACTATTTTGAAGTACATGCCCAATAACCTGCACTCTTGCAGGAAACCAAAATATGCCAAAGTCTGAAATATATAATCTACACGCAGAGTTGAGAATGAACTCAATTTCCGCTGCATGCTAAACAATTGTTCTCCTTTCACAGAAAAACATCAGTAAGAGGTTTTCTCACAGACAAATATTGTGATTATTTACTCTGACAAAAAGTGATGACATGATATCATGTTGCATTAGGCAATGGAGAACTTCAAAGTACTTAGAGATGGAGCGTATCTTTCCAAATACTTCTCATGAACAATTCAGTGGAGATGCAAAGATTTCTGCCGACTCACTCATCTGTATATTACGAAGTAATTAAGAATCCTGCCATGAAAAGAAGCTCAAACCTTAGATTATAGAGTAATTCCAATGTATTGGTATTGAATATGGTAGTACATACCTCTGGCCCAACATGGCTGTTGGGAGGAATATTTGAGGGCAACGGCCATTTTGGTAAAGCACCAACCATGATATGGGAACAGTCGGTGTAAGCCGAACCCAAACCTACACCTGCACCAAAGGCCACAGCGGCCCATCTAGTCACAGGGCTCC
Organism: Azolla pinnata; assembly: GCA_037176905.1. Lineage (NCBI taxonomy): Eukaryota > Viridiplantae > Streptophyta > Polypodiopsida > Salviniales > Salviniaceae > Azolla > Azolla pinnata. The sequence continues at coordinate 44,134 of JBBBWG010029121.1, forward strand.
CTGATCAATCAAGAGAAACTTTGTCAATAACCATACTTCAATTGCAGCATGCATTTTCATGAGAAGAGAAGTGTTTTGGAGAGTGTGGAAGTTAAATTTGGATATGTGAAAACGATCAAGCAACTTGAAACCAGTTCCACATCCTATTGTTCGGAGTTTCCTGTAACACGAGGAGAGACTTTAACTAAAACTCACTATCATCCAGACACCATCCACAGAAAAAGAAAACTGGCACCATTGGCAGATATAAGTTCAGACACATCCATCTGCCCACCACGGCTGGCCCATCTCCAGATGTATAATGTATCTATTCCCCACAACAATCCTCAAACAAATCCTTCTCAATAATCATCGAAGTTCATTGGACTGTTGATGCTTTCATTTACTACATCAAGGATATTAGGGAATTACAATTCAGGTTCTTTCTAAAAGCCTCTTGCATTGAGTCCTATCCCAATAAGTTCAAGAAAGTGTTTGTGCTAAAGATCTATGCTGAGAGTCCTCTGGAGAATGGAAATATGGCAGACATTCATCACATATTATTTCTAGCCGCACATCAGAGCTAGATCATAAATGAGCTCTCCGATCATATTTTCTAAGATTGTTGGTTATTAACCAATGCGTTTAAAAATACTTATTTCAGGGCCTTTCTTGGAAGAATTATCCTTCATCTTACCCTGCCCTTTATTGTTTCTCATTTCTGTATGATATATCTTTCTGTCACCATAATCACAGTTCTTGTTGACGGGACATCGCATCCTCTAGTTCAAGATGTTTTTTCCTTCTTATGTGGGGGGCCTAATATATTCCCCACCTTTATTTCCACAATAACATACAAACAGGGGTAACGGTGTGTCCTAGTAGCAGTTCAAGGTAAAACGGCACTTATCAAGATTAATCAGTAACTAACATTCTTTGGTGTATTCAAGCTCAGTGCAGAAGGCAAGACACGCTCTCAGCTTCTAATGCTACAAATTTGCAGAGAAGAAAGAAAATGGATCCGCACCTACTTGGGTTTGAAGCCAAAATCACCTATTCATGATACAGATCTGCCTATTTGGAGTGGTAAGTGCAGAGTTAAAAGCAAATCTATTTGGGACACTAATAATTGCTGAGAGCCTATTTTAGTGTTGCGTCAGAGTGATTATTATTTTTTGTTCACCTCCAATATTTCTGGAACCCAAAGCTGCTTCTTGTTGCCGGAAAAACAGCTAACCCAATTAATAATCTTATCGAGTAGACTGAACTTGCCATGAGTATATGCAGCACAGTTCACCTAACAGCACCTCCGGTCAATTCTTGTTTTGGTTTTGTCAAACCAGATATGAGTTTACAGTTTGTACTACACAAAAAAGCTTGTAAATCCACATCCCAAAACTGTAGTGATTCTTGAAAGCCATTATTCTGCAACCCAAAGCTGCTTCTTGTTGCAGAAAAAACAGTTAACGCAATCAATAATCTTATCGAGTAGACTGAACTTGCCATGAGTGAGTACATGCAGGAGTCCACCTAACAACATCTCGGGTGAATTCTTGTGTTTTTTTATCAAACCAGATATGATTTTACAGCTTGTACAAGACAAGGTTCTGTAAATCCATACCTCAAAGTCATTCTGAGCATTCCAAAACATGATTGTGAGCGGATGCTTAGACTTAAAAACGTGACCGCTGCCTTGCAGAGGGTTGGTAATAACATTCTTTTCATCATCGATGTCTGAGGCAAGGTGCACATATCAGAAACCCCGACAGTGATAGTGTATAAAACACATGGAATAAGAAGGGTAAGCAACGACGACGAGGTAATTGATCTGCAGCAAAAACATACATCACCACAAAACCGACACATGAATTGAGATGGGCAATCCCGTTCATTGCAGGGAGTACACAATGTACCATTCAGGTGCGCGCGAACATGACAAATTCTGATGAAATCTCTCCGAGATTTCGAGATGGGTAAGAAGTTCCCATTTGAGCTTGCATGTAGGAGAAAGGATGCTGATATATCCTTCAAACAGGGATTCTTTAGAAGAAGCAAGAGCCATGGCTGGAGAGCACAGGAGCTCGCCACCACAGTCTCTCCATCTTCAACCAGCATGTTGCATCAGAATGCGGCGATCGATTCCCATCAGAGACAAAAACAGCATTCGGAATTCCCAAAAGCCGATCGAGCATTTTGCAGGTCCCCAACAATCATTTTGCAGGTCCCCCAAATGCAAGAAGGCGGAATGCATCATCGCTGAGGAACAGAGGGAGGGAGGGAGGGGGGGGGAGGAGGAGGAGGATGTAGCAGGAGACTTACTGAAGAAGAGCAGGCCGGAGGCAGCTCCGGCGAGGGTGGAGTAGAAGAAGCGACGGAGGGCGATGTCGTAGCAAGCATCCCATCGGGCCTCGACCAAGCTTACGCCGCCATCGCCAGGGCTGGGTTGCAGATGATGATGATGAGGGGGAGGAGGAGGGCGGATCTGAGGGTCATGCGAGGCCATGGCGAATCCTTTCTTCCGTCCTCCGGTCTCCTGCGCTGCTTTTCCTTCTTCCTTCTTCCTTGTTCCTTCTTCCTTCCTCCTCCTGCTCTCCTTCCTCCTCCTGCTCCCCTGCTCCTCCTGCTCCTCCTGCTTCCTGCTCCGACGACCGTCGCCTTCGTCTGCAGCTGGAGGCTTCTCCTTGCGATGCCCTAGGTTAGGCGTATTCCCCGACAGTGCCCCTGCGCTGGGTTTCCGTATTCCTCGACGCTGCCCCTCGACGTATTCCAAATGCCCGTGATCTTGCACGCGACTGCAGCGTGGAATGCGATGCTTTCTGCGTATGTAAGGCGAGGCGTTGCCAGGAAGGCGCTGGATCTGGGCATGCAGTGGAGTTGCACCCAAAGCAAGACGTCGCGTATGTCCTCATGTCGAGCATATACATCGATGCTGGGATGCTAGCGCATGCAGCACGAGTCGATGACTTGAGATGGAAGAACCAAATTCCCACCAATGTGGATAGATAATACATGAACAGACACGGATGCTTGCCTATCGGTTGGCGACATCGGCTGTAGATCGGCAGATCATGGGCTTCTTTCTGTCTATCTGATGATCATTCCTAAAGTGTATGAATGAGATTAAATACAATCGATGCTAATACATGATTGCCACCGCAAGGAGGATTTCAATTATTCAATATTCTCTTGAAAATCACCCGGCTTGACAAGTGATTAGATTCGTAGATACAGTGCTCTCTAAGGTTGGCATGTTATGTTAGCTAGAGCAAGAAGCGGATGGATATGCATTGCTGAATGTTCATAGCTAGATTACTAAACTGTCAGTCAACACTGGTGTATAGAACCTAAAAAAGTCCTTCATATCTAAGAAAAGAAACATACACTTGCCTCTATGTTAGACTTTCCAGCCATGGATGGACATTGGAAGGAGATACATGGGATAAAACCGGATTTACACTGGTTTCTCTAAGAAAGGATCAACATTGGTGCTAGCTGAGATCCAAAGGGAACAGCCATTGAATAAGAAGCTTCAGGGGACTACCAAAAACCTAGCTCTCTGATGAACCTCAACATCGAGGATGAAACCCAGAGCACACAGCTCTCTTCATTATCGGTTACGCTTCCTCACGATTGGCGCATGTGACACTGCAAATTCACTATGATTTGGTCCTTTCATCGTTGACACAGGTCGCAAAAATTACAAGGCGCTTCTCAGTACTGATGGTCATGTCAAGCCAAAAGGAAATTCTAGAACCCTTGTCTCAGCAATCATGGACATGTGGTATGCTTGAAATCTGACATGGTACGCTACGGGCATCAGAAACACCGTGGCAGAGAACTCTGTGCAAATCCATCAGCCTGGGAAAGGAAACCATATCTCTGATATGCCTATCATTACAAGTTATAACTATGTACCAGATAACAAAGTCAGTATAGTATTTGAGTTATAGTCCAACAAAAACCACCATTTTGTCCTCTGTTTTCCAGCAAAGATGAGGACACAGCCCAATGAGTTAGTGCAGGACAAGCAGCATTTTTATCCTGTTTTCAATCAAGCATGGATTAGGACACAGCCACATGAGTTAAATGCAGGGAAAACACCATTTTGTCCTGTTTCCAAGCAAAGATGAGAACCCAGGTGATCAAGAAATCTAACACAGGCTCGCAAGAAATGACTTGATTTTTCAGTTCCTTCATACATATCTCTGAAAAAAAAAATCAGATTTGGTATGCAAAGCTATCTTCCCCAAGCTGTCTAGACGTATGAATGAAAATGAGGAATGTGAAATTGTGCAGACAACAAGACAGTTCACACAAGTGGGCGTTCATTTCTCCTCTCGGTTTTTTTTTACTAGGCGAGGCCAAAAAAACAGTAGGTGAAAGTGGAGCATTTAATGCAGGAAATGACTTTTGACAGAACGTTTGGGAGACGGAAGAAAGAAAAAAAATTCAGTCAGGATAGCACACGCACATGTACATGGTTGTTACGATGATCCTGTATAAACAAAAGAGAAAACACAAACACAGACAAACAAGAAAAGAGACTTGTGATGAGAAAAAGAGGAGAGAAAAAACAAAAGGAAGAGAGTTTGTCCATTCACTGAATGCAAGCAAAAGAGGCATTGGTGTACAAAGGGGGGTGTACAACGGCAGCAAAAGCCTTTTACACAGAGAGATAAGAGGATTTTGGGAGGTTGAAAAATGGTGAAGAAATCCATCAATGGGTTCGAGTTCAAAATCCATCCATCTGGGGCCTCTGAACTCGATCCGATTGATGGTGGGCTTTTTTCTTTTCTTTCACTCATTCGTGATGATGAAGATGATGATGATGATGATGATGATGATGGTGAGGAAAAAAACACATGACAGTCAATACCCGAACCATGTCCCTAGAGCCATTCATTCCATTGTTAGATGTGAAGACATCTCCTTGCCTGCATTACATGCCCAGCATGTGTAGATCTGGCATGCATATACATGCCCAGCATCATGTGTATGCATGCAAGCCCAACAGACATGTGATGTGTACACATCATGTCTCTAGTCTATAGAGTGTGGGTGGAGAAGAAGATGATGGTGATGGTGATGATGATGATGAGTCTGACACTGATGGTGCGTTCTTGACTGCTGTTCAATCCTTCCTACTACAACTACTACTGTTGCTGAGTCTTCTAAGGATATGACTGACTGGTGGTGGTGGTGGTGGTGGTGATGATGGTGGCAATGGCCTCTTCTTCTATCTAGGGCTTTTTCTAGGGCTTTTTTTTAGTGCTCTAAGAGTTTCTTTCAGTCAGGAATCAGGATCCTTGAGGGTGATATCAACACCTTTCATGGAGAAAAAATATGGTAGAATGTGTTGATGTCCCCTCAAGAAGACCCTGGATTTGCTAAAAACCTGGGAAAATGGAGAGAAACTATGATAGAAGAACAGGCCATCTACCTCTCTAGATACAGATAACCTAAAGGAAAAAAATGTTCAAAAGCCATGCCCTTCACTGGCTTACCAAAAAAAAAGGAGGAAGAGAAGAAGAAGAAGAAGAAGAAGCTAATGGGAACAGAGCCAAGCTAAATAAAAATGGATAATCACCCCCCTTCCAAAGGCCCCATTGAAGAAGAAGAAGGATGATGTTTTGTTGTTGTTTCCACTGCCAGGCGAGGGAAGAAGACCGAATTTGTCAAGCGCTTTCGCATGCGAGCGCGCTCTTGATCCGAACGACAGTGTTTGAGATGAGCTTGTTCACCGTCGCAACTGAGCCGAGCGATAATCTTGCCGTCGGAACATGATCGACGAGGATCTGGAAGGCCACCGTGAGCAGAGAACCAGCAGAAGAGGAAGAGCTTGCAGAGCCCGTAGAAGCCATAACATTGCTGTTGTTGTTGCTGTTGCTGTTGCTATTGTTGTCATGGCTTGGAAGAGGTCCATCGGGGAGAATGGCGAAGCCTGAAGGCAATAGAGCAACCGATTCAGGATCACCGCCGTTCAGAACGGTGCTCATTGCCGCTATATCCACAGGGGCGTAGACGACGAGGGAGCACGACTCATCAGTGCAGCATTCCTGAAGGATGAGCATGTTGCTTTGATTCGCCGAGATGGGCTGTCGAAATGCATCAGCAACACAACACAACAGCATACAACTGCCTTGAGAAATCCTTCCCACATGTTACAACCTATCGAATCGATCATGTGTGCACCGATCCAAATGCGTCGAGAGTAAAATGGAAGTGTTTCGGGTGAGAGATGGGTAGTAGCTTGCTTACATTCACTCTCAACAGGGACACGCAGTTGCCAGGGTCCTGGCCTTTGGCCAAATGGAACATTTCTTCGACGACTCCAGTGTTCGACAGGATGTCCCACTAGAGGAAAACAAACCAGAATAAGGACTCCAGATCAGCCACGATCATCGATCATTCGGTCGATCGAACCGAGGATTTTTAAAACAAAAACAAGCAAAGGAAGCAGGTAGGTTTTGTTTGTGCACCTCTGTTCGAAATCGCGCATCTCGCAGGAACTGGAAGACCTTGGATGGAGGAACAGGTAGCCATAGCGATGTCGCGGCACTGAGCACAATGCCCGGAGGCCTTCCAGGGTCATCCACGCTCTTGCGAATCAGAACCCGAACATCATCTGCACCTCCATTCCCTGCCAGCGTTACCCAAGTGTGAGCTGTAGAAGCACTCACACCGCCGCAGAAGTTGTTGGTCATCCTTTCAGCCAGCTTCAGCATGCTTCTCCTACCCTCAGGGTTGGGAATAACTGCACCCAAAACAATTTCAGCAAAACGTTTGTTGCAGGAATGAATGAATTCCCACATAATATACAACCAAACATTTCTCTATCCAGATCAATACACTCATTCTCAACCAGGAATTTCTATCGTGTTCTCAACACACTCATTTCAAACCAAGCATTTCAATCTAGGTCGGTCGATACACTCCTTTCAATCAAATGAACTGAACTGACTGATTGTTCGTTCACTCACCGCTCATGTCTCTGGGTGCGATATTGGCGAGCACACTGGCGATCCTCTCGCACTGCCGCTGCAATGTGCACATCCAGCGCCGGGCACCGAACGCCATTCCCGAATTCACAAATGGCTGATATAAGCCATGAACAGCTGATGTAGGGGCCTCCATGTGCTCAACCCAGGTCACCTAAAACCGAAGCATATTGCAGTCAAAATGTAGGATTTGGGGATTCTAAGACTCTGCTCCGTTCCTTCCATAGCAAGCATAAAAAATGTAGGTAGGATTTGGGGATTCTAAGACTCTGTTCTGCTCCTTCCATAGCAAGCATCAAAAACGTAGGATTTGGGATTCTCTTAAGATTGTGGAGGTGTTAATGCCAAAATCATGTATGTGTACCTTGGAATAACCACTGGGCATTTCCTGTACCAAGCATCCAGAGGGCCTCCTGCACATCAGCTGGGCCGGGGAAAAGCTCCCTCTCAGGCTGTCGACAGATACATCTACAATCGCCCACAAGCGATCCACCCGCTTGCAGTAGCGCAGGAAATAGAACTCCCGAGTGGGAACAAGCGGCGAAGGCACTTGAAACTCCGCATACATCTGAGAGATTCCAAACAACACAATCCGGTTCCCGATTCAGAACCTCTTTCTTCCCATTGGCACATGAAAGCAATAGAAACAAAATGCCCTTCATGTCGATGTCGAGTCGGTATCATTGCCATCTCCAGAATTGGGAGATATCTACCGATCAAACCGAAGTGCCCCTTACCAGATGGATGGCCCCATCAAAGCTTCCAGCAACTCCATTCGACAGCACCTCCAAGGTTTGAGCCCTCGACACGATGGAAGGGAACATTTCGATCCAACAATTCTGTTCAAAGGCCAACGCAGAAACATCGTTCCGATCACGCACATACCCAAAGGCGAAGCAACGGCAACAGTCTAAGGAGAAGATCCTCCTGCGATCTCTCTCTCTCTCTCGATGCGCTAGATGAACACAAAGTTAAGCTTTGCTTACAACATCCATGAAGGTCTCCACCAAGGACGAGGAGTTCATGATGACAAGCCCGGTGTGTCTGGAGGTCTCCGGAGTGACGCCGGGCGGGGCGGGGCCGATCCCTCGCTGGAATTTCTGCACGTAGACATGCTGGTCGATGATCTCCGCGGAGGGGTTCGAAGGATCCATGGCCCACAGAGGATCTCCTGCCTGGGCGAGCTGCAGAAGCTCTTCCATGGAAGCTATGGCGAGCTCCACCACAAGCGGCTTCTCCACGTCGGAGAGAGGCAGCGCTGGAGCAGAAGCGGCGGCGGCGGCGGCGAGGTCAGAGACCATGGAAGCTGAGGTGAGCTCGGAGGAGGAGCAGCCGAGCGATGGCAATGCACCTGCAGGAAGGGGATCAGCGAGGCCGCTTGCAGAGCCCGAGGGAGAAGCAGCGGACAGAGCTCCTCCTACTCCCGCCTGCACATGGCGGCCGATGTACTTGGACGCCATAGCCGTGATGCGCTCGATCTGCAGGCACGCAGCAAGGAGGAAGCAACGGATCGAGAGAGAAGGGATCAGCAGAGCGGCGAGAGATGGAAGCTTCCCCTTGCTTCGGATTCTTCCCCTTACCTCCTCCCTGAGCCTCACGTTCTCGATCCTGAGCTGCTGCTCGTCGAACGACATCTCCGCGATGCTCGCAGGCCCTCCGCAGCTCGGGCACGCCAGATTCCTCACCGCATCCCGCAGGGCGAAGTTCTCCGCCTTCAGCTTCTCGTTCTCGTTGCGCAGAACGCTGTTGTCGTTGCGCTCGTGGTGAACCTGCACCCACAAGCACCACACAGACACAGAGCGATCGATGTCTTCCTTCCTTCCTTCCTTCCTTCTTCCGCGCTCTGCGAAACCCTAGATTCCACAGAGAAGCTTCCAGCCATGGGAGCTTCCGCCATGGAAGATCGAATCGACAGATACCTACCTTCATCTTGGTCCTCTTGTTCTGGAACCAGAACTTGATCTGCCGCGTCGACAGCTGCAGCTCTCGCCCGAGCTCTTGCCTCTGCTTCTCGTTCGGATGCGGGCATTCCTTGAAGAATCTGCATCAGAGACGAAGAAGCATCAAGCATCAGCAGAAGAAGCAGAAGCAGCAGCAGAAGAAGCAGAAGCAGCAGAAGCAGAAGGGAGAAGCTTCGGCAGACTCCATCGCTGCCTGCATTCTCTACCTCTCCATCTCCTGAATCTGGTGGAGCGTGTGCCTGTGGTAGCGCTTCTTCTTCGACGGCCTCGAGTCGCCATCGCCATCGCCATCGCCGTCCTGATCTTCTCCGGACCTCCCCCCTTCCTGATTGTCGCTGCTGAACTTGTCGTCCGAGTCCTCCTCCCGCTGCTTCGCCATCAGCTCGCTGTCCGCCATCTCCACGACGCCGTCGAGGAGGTATCCTCCATCGCCGCCGCCGCCGCCGTTACTCGACTGTGCAGAGAAAGCCGGAATGTGAGCGATGGCGGAGCTCCGAAACGCAGGCAGAGAATGCCGAAAGAGGGGAGGGAGAGGGAACCGCAGAAGAAGCAGACGGTGGATATGGCGATGAAGATCTGGCAAGAGTGAGCTTGGTCTTCATCACCATCTCCACCTGCAATTAGGGTTAGCGCAGGGCTAGCAGCGAAATTAGGGTTAGCCCGAGCTACTACCGCGCGAAATCTGTCTGCTGCGGCGAATTCATGGGAGCAAAACAGGGATCTTTCGGGAGCGAGCGAGCGAGCGGAAGCAGCCTTACCGGGGCAAGGGAGAGGCTGGAAGGGTTGTAGAAGCTTCTGCCATGGATGCTTGGGAAGGGATGCGGCAGGTAGCCGCCATTGCCGGCGCTGCCGCTGTCTGCGAATCCGCCATTTCCGAAGCTCGCGAAGCCGCTGGTGCCGCTGAGGGCGACCGTTTCCCCCGCGGACATCATCGTCGTCGTCGTGCGGAATGGAATCTCTCGCCTCCCTCCCACTGCTACTACTGATTCTGCTGCTGCTGCTGCAACCGTCGTCTTCGCCCCGCCGATTCCTCCGCTCCCTGCATCAGCGGATGCAGCAAGGCGTTTCTTCCTCTGGAACGCGCTTGCTTCGTTTCGTCTTGCTCCCCCGGGGGGAGGGGAAAGCGACTCCATGGATTGGAGGCAGGGGAGGAGGAGCGATGGGAGCACACAGGGGGAGCAGGAAATCGAAAGAAGCAAACGCACCTGTCACGCGGCGGCGGCGACGAGCTGCGAAGCGGCCATGGGGGTCTTGAGAAGCTCGCTCTCTGTCGATCGCGTCTGTTTGCTTGTGGTGTTCTTCCCGGGCGGGGAACGAAGCGAAAGCTGCTCGGGCCGCAAGGTCTGGAGCCTCCCTCTATTGAAGAGGGGGGTGGAGATGGAGATGGAGCTGGCGATGGCGATGGCGATGGCGATGGAAGCGGAGGCGGAGCTGCTGCAGACGCAAGTGGGAGATGGAGGCGGAGATGGAGATGGCGATGGCGAATGGAGGTGCAGATGGGTGGAAGTGGGCGATGGCGATGGCGATGGCGATGGCGGAGGGGAAGGTGGGAAAGGGGCTAATAAAAGGGAGGGCGATACACAGAGACGACGACGACGACGACGACCACCTTCTCTCTCCTCTCTCCTCTCTCTTCATCTCTCTTCTCTCTTCTTCTCTCTTCTCTCTTCTTCTCTCTTCTCTCTTCTCTCTTCTCTCTTCTCTCTTCTCTCTTCTCTCTTCTCTCTTCTCTCTTCTCTCTTCTC
>JBBBWG010029132.1:0-15781 GCA_037176905.1 Azolla pinnata
AGCAAATCCAGCCGATTTTACACAGTGCCGAAAAATATCGGCCTGGGCTTGAAGCACTCTTGAATTGTAAAATCCACAATGGCGTTGCTACTCGATCGATTTGGGCTTGACGCTCTCTCGAATCATAAAATCCAACATAACTGGACAAAAATCCAATGACGTTTCTCTCCGAATCACGCTCAGTTTTGGAGGAGCTGCATCTGTCTTTCAAAGGCTAGAATCGTCAACACCGCAACTCAACTCCGTCTTACCCAAAACCACACCAGATTCGCCATCGATCCGATGACTTGAAAATTTGAGTCGCGTTCGCAACAAGCTTTTCACATCAAAGTCTAATTTGCGCCTAGGCCACTACCAGCTTCAAACAACATCAAGCCTTCCGGATTCATTAACACGATCATTCCACTTACGCCAAATCAAGCGTATGCCTCGTCTGCATCAAAATCAAACCCATATTTGCCCAGCCACACTTCTAGACAGTACAAGGAAACACATTGGAATCAACACAATAAACGGCGAAACAAGTTGTTAGGATCAATGATTTATTACTGCTTCCCAAATTCATCCACCTTCCCAACATAAATCTAAAGACCCATCAACCTCGGCGATTAACACTAACAAAAGAAAGTGTGGGGGATAAAAAGAAGAAAATAACCTCGGTTAATCAGGAACATAAGAAAGAAACCACTCAGACTGCAATCCATAACTAACCATAGCTGCACCTCTGATAATTAAGCCAGAACTGCTGAAGCACATCACGGTTGGAAAATATAACTACTATTAAGCTAATAATATTATGAACAGATTATCATGACAAAGGCCATCTTCGCATACGAAAGTTACGAGCCATCAAATCTCAATCTCCAACACATTGCTACCCACGACTGGACCTGCACCCCATTATCTTCGACAAAAAACACAAGAGGCATTGTGATGATGGTATATAACCCGCAATTCGATTCATGACAACTCAAAATAGCAAGTCGATAAAAACTGAGCGGAGACCAAAAAGGGAGATTCTTTTGTACTCTGGACAAGGAACTAAATGGATGGGCTCAACACTGATTATCCTAATCCTCTTCGACAACCTTAGTACCAAGGTTTCTTAATCCTGTGGAAGGGACATCAGCAATGGTCACATAAGAGTATAGATCTTCTTTCGCATCTTCTTCGACATTGCGCTTACGAGCGATCCGAACCCTAACACGCCTCGGAACATTCCGGACGCCCCGGCTCCACAAATGCTTATTTAGCTTCACATCCACTCGTACATCAGTTGTACCCATAGCTTTCTGTGCAAACCGCTTGATCTCCTTCACAGCTTTCGGGGCCTTTTTCTTGAAAGTGCTGTGAAGCGGAAACCAACGCCAGCACAAGTTCAGTATGTTTAAAATTTAACCACAACAAAAGGTCGATAGCATGAGATACAATTTGTGTGTCTACATATACCTTTCGGTGTATAACTCCGGCTGTGTATGCACATGTCAATATAATCAAACCACATAGATAGCAAATGTATGATTATTAGGTTTGTTTACACTCAAACACTGATCTTGACATGGCATATATGTCTATATGTCTCTGGAGGTAGTGTAAATGGTGTGCATCTACATATCCATATAATCCACCACAGGCTTCTTCCATGGTAACGTACTCTGAAACACCGAGGAGATTCAAGACCGAGGAGACTCTAACTCGTGTAAAAATCTTCTTTTTATGAAGTGCAAGAAGCCCTTATCAGTCACTAATCAGAGAGCTTCTTAGCCTGACACGAAGGGAATCAATCACAAGCATTATCCGCTTGATAACTGCACCTGCTCATACTTGTGTTAGAGGCCAAAGGCATGTCGGCTGGAAGGGAAGCAGCTTACTACGTACAAAAAACAGCATTGATTTCTAGTATGAAGCAACCCCATCCCAGAAATCGTGTGCGATTCCTGAGATATGTAGACAGAATCTCTCCATGGATTAAAAGAGAAAGAAAGTCTGAATATGCAATTCTCCGTGGGTCTCACCAGCCATGGAGCCGCTTGTGAAGGTTGATGGTGTACTCTCGCGTCACGATTTCGTCTTTCCGGCTCTTACCCTTCTCCACCATAGCTGGACGAGAGAGAGGCCTTCACAGAGACGGTGCCGGCGGGGAGGATGACGATGATGATGATGATCAGAAAGAGCAGAAATTCCGAGCAAGATCAGAAGCTCCGAAACCCTAAAATTCCTCTTCTCTGTCGTCTGGTTTCACATCGTTCGTGGGCGCCCACGACTGATTCTCACCTTCTCTTCTTCTCTTCCAATCTCTCCGTGGCATGGGTCACAAAGACACTTGATTCAAAGGCCCAAATCCGGCACAAATGGAGAGAATATGATCACACAAATTATGCCGGAAGAACGCAAAGCTTGTGTATTCAAGAAGCCCGAAGGATTGTCACCAACTTTGGGTTTTTTTAGGTTGGGCTTTCGTCGAGCTTTTGGTAGCCGGAGTCGCTACATGTCGATCGATCGATCACTAGATATGGTGAAGTTTAAGCTACTCAGGACACCTTTTAAACTCGACCTTGGGCTAGATTTCTTAGGGTTCGATCCGAAACGAGGGTGCTTGGCATATGAGCTCGATCGAATCAATTCTCAAAACACAAACATTGGATTTCACAGCGTCGATCTGCCGATTGCCCAGCTCCACAAATTCTTCGTGCATGAATCGATGAACCAACAGACCCACATCATCCTTCCAAATTCCAACCATCGTTCCCTCTTCGGTCAAGATGCCCATATAAGCTTTTCCCCTTTGGGCAATGGTTTCAGCACTGCCTTTAATGGTTTCCTCTTTAGGCAATATAGATTCATAGCTCTGTTTCTCGGACCGCCTTCCTGTTTCAGGTGAGTCACCCAGAGCTTCAACAGCTCAGAGATACACCAGCTTCTGCAACCCAGATCTGATCTAATGGTAACGGATCAGGCAGCAAGCTCCATGGTAGCTGCCAAAAGCTGAAGTAAATATGTGCTCTTCCCCAACAAACTGGACTTGCTAGAAGACTGGCAACAAGGTTTTGACGCTGTCACTGGTGATGGGCAGGGGAGACACACAAGCTTCCAGGGGTAAACCATGGAAACAAAAGAGAAGGTCTACAAACGAGAAAAAGGAGGAGTTCAAAGATGTTCAGATTTTTGAAGGAAAGCCTGTCACTCCTGCCCCGAGCTTACTAGAGCCAACATCAGTAGAGAACGGTTATATAAGGATTGTATGCATGAATGCCTACGATTTCTTGGTGCCGGTTAAAGTGGTGGATTCCTTCAAGTGCGTCGATGTCATTCTTAACAGTGAAGGTTTGTGAATGTTTTGTATCGACAATTTCTGTGCGTACATCAAGATTTGTCCAATACATTGTGTTTTCTTTGCATGTGCATTGATGTTCTCGCCAATTGCTTTTCCATTAGCTGCAAAAGATTGAATTTGTTTTTCCACATTTTCTTATCCAGTGTCATTTAAGGAGAGGTTGGAAAATGTGATCCGATTTCCGGACATGAATCCAGAGGTATCCGCTGTAAATTGAGATGGTTTTGTCAAACTGTATTTCATGTATATTCGATCTAACATGAAATCTCAATCGTAACGCATCAAATGTTGTTGTAGGTCATGGAAACTGTTCTACGGTTTGTCTTCATAGATCACTTGAACAAACTGAAAGCCGATAGATATTGGGGTTCACAAAAACCACGGCTTGTTTTCCAGTTTGAGGTGAAAAACTCCTAAACCTCACTCAAATTAATTCACAAAATGCGATTGATCTTGAGGTGAAGCTTTCAGCATTTTATAGTGTTCTTGTTCTACCATAATTAATGGTATTGAGCTTATTGCTTTACTTTTCTCATTCATAGTTGTATGTTGTAACCACAAGGTAGCACCAAGACAAGCCATGGACTTAATACATGCGGCTCATTTCCTTGGAGTAAAAGACCTTCTTAGTGTCGCCGCAACTATGGTGGCACATAACCTCGAAGGTAGTTTGCTTTGCAGATTTCTGACTACAGGCTTGAAGCAGATTTACAGGACAATGTATTCCGTTTAGAGTTTTTTTGTTTATCTGCTTTTATTACATTGACATGGAAATTCTTCATATATTATAGATGTTCTTGATGTATCTTCTTTGCCATCTGATTTGGCTTGGTGCATTGCCGAACAGCTCTCTGCACATGCATTATTTCTTGCAGAAGAACGCCCAGATTTTCAATCGTTGAACCTTGGTAAGCTATTATGTTTGTAACTCCATGTACGTTGCTTGTAAATCATGACCAGAAATATGGGCTGATTTAGTCATGTGCAATCCCTTTTAGTCAATGGGACTCACTAAATATCTGATGCAAAAGGTGATTATTGCAACTACCATTAATTAAATCATTGCTGTGAAACGGTCTAAACAAAAGTGGCGCAGTAGCTAAAAAATCCAGCATACGTAGACAGTAGAATATTGCAGTATTTAGCGACTCGTTTGCATCACATATCAGTTATGTGAATGTAAAATCAATAAGGGTTTCAATCTTGGCTTTTCTCTTGTTTAATAAAAGTTTGAAGTTGAGCTGCATCCAATCAGTGACCTCAGTTTTCTTTTCTGCCAGTTTTTACAGCCTTATGTTTAAACATATGAACGTTCAGATACGTTCAATTCAGCTAGCTTTCATTAAAAAGATGAGATCCGCTTTCTATGTTGTGAAGGAGATGTTTTTCCCATGAACAGACACAGAATCCCTTTGGAAAGTTCACTCTGAATATTTTCTTCAAGGTGACGCTGTGCAGTTGAGCTCTGCATCAGCATATCCACCTTATAATGAGTGGGATGTTCACCAGGGACCTCCTCCGACATCATGGAAATCATTGTATGCAGCACATTACTTGCAACAACTTGCTGATCGCCAGAATGGAGGTTATTCTGCATTCAGCTTGTCTCATAATTTATATCAAGTCCGAGATCTCATTGTTTGGACAATATTTTTATGTACCTTCGTATGAAACAAGGTGGCATTGATGCATTCATGGCTGAAGTTAAGTGGAAAGGTCTTCATGCTTATTGCCATTCGGTATGCATCCCTACTTCATTTTATTTTAATCCAATAAACCATTATTTGTAGATGGAAAACAAAATGCAACTATATATTAGTTTTTCATGTATGTGTTTTTTGTGACCCCGAACAGTGCCGCTGCAAAGTAACTTCAAGCAGAACATGTTTAAATTAAACAATCATGGATATACTCATTATGAGCGTGCTTGTAGGCTCAATATATATGAATACTGTTATGTTTAAAACATTCTTACCAGCACCATAGAAGCAAGCATCGAGATTGTTGGCACTAACAATTCCACTTTCTCATTACCGGTTTATGATGACATTTAAACCAGGTACGTCCAGCTTTTTGGGATTGGGTTGTCGATAGTGACATGAAATTTTTTGTTTCATACATATCATGTTTCAGGAATATCTTCAAGCTAAGTATGTTTACAACTTGTTATCTATTTTTTTCCCAATCAGTGAGGTGGATAAAAGTGAATTGCCGCTTAAATTATGCAATGCTGAATTCAGGTTTGTCAGGCCTGCCGTTAGGGAAGATCGCCAGTAATGCTGCTCTATCTGGTTTGAAGATTGGAGATTTGCTTGACTTGCTTCCTGTTTTACAACTTCTAGACCTCAGGTGCTTCTAACAGAGTGTCATCCTATTTATATGCTACAGGCTGATATTTCCTGAAGAGAGAGAAGAAATAAAAAAGCAAGAGATATTAATGATTACTAAAAAGCCAAATTTGATGAATGAAATACTGATTGCAAATGTGAGTGTTTCTAGATGTTCTTATACAAAGCATAAAAGCGAAAGATTCATAATAATACCCTTTGTGATGGAATGAAATATGACATGGTTTATATGCATGACCTTTGGAGTGGTGGTGAAGTCATATGGTATCTGAGGCTGATTGTTGCAGTGGAGCCAGGTTATGATCAATTTTACAAGTTGCACCTGGGTGCCCTTCCCTTGCGTAGAGCATATGTTACAAGAAATGATCTTCGTGATCTAGTACTGGTACGGCTCATGGGGCTCGTTCCAGAACTTCCTTATCAACATTGCTCTGTTCGCTCTTTGATGAGTCTTTACCATGTTGTCACTGGAGTGGGGGTCTATGGAAGACAATTTCCTAGCCTCTTGTGTAGTAATATGAGTTTTGATGCTTTTGAAGCTCAATCAAGTTCTGGTTAAAGTGCCATGGGTCAGACTTCTCTCTCATCTGCTGAATGGAGGCAAATCCTTCTCGCAAATGTGCTTATTTCCTTGGGCATCTGGACGCCAAGCGTTCTATGCTGAAGGGCCAGATGGTATTTCCTTGTAATGGTGAAGGTTGTGAGGTGCCATTATCAAACTTCATGGTCACTCCTTCAGTGCATGAGGGTTGTTATTGGATGGAACCTCTTGATAGGAGGGACGAGGCCTTTATGGTTTGGGTGGCTTCCCTCATTCTCAGGATCTGATCAACTTTGCTACTCTAATATAGTAAGAAACATGCTAAAGCATGTGACACCATTAGAGTCTGCTGTTAGTTCTGATGTATCTGGTTCTTTCCTTCCCCAACATGGTAAGAAACATTTAGAAAACCATTAGAATCTGCAATTAGTTAGGGTGTTTATGATTCTTCTGCAAATGTAATCTATTTTGCTCGTCCAACCTAGTAAGAAATATGTGAAAAAAATTAGACTCTTATTAGTCTCGGTGTATACGATTGTTTTCTGTGGACAGTATTGTATGCATGAATTGTACTATTCAACTGTCATTCAAGCATGGTCTGAAATTCAACGTTTGCTATAAGCTAGTAGATACTTTGGAAATGATGGAAGTCATGCTAGAGACTTCCAATCGGCAAAATCCTAAAGCAAGAGTGATGGACTCTGAACGATTCCAGATCAAAAGAGGTTTAATGCTAGTGTAAATCTGTTTTTGGGAGTAACAGAATATTCTTTTTTCTGGCTGCATGTAAATTAGGTTGAGAGTTAATCATGGCATGCATGTCTTTACAAATCATTTTTTCGCATTAAGTTCAGCGAGACAGGTATAGAAGTAGATGAAGCCCTCTCTCTAAGCGTCAGTCTTTCGCGACATAAAAGGTACACTGTTTACTACTGATGTTATGTTCACACGAAGAAAGATTATTGCGATTTTACACTTATTCATGATCCTATTTATAATATGAAGGATCCAGGTCCTTTATTTGGGGCATAATGATATAAGGACGGCAGGATTCTCCGCCATTTGCCTCTCACTTCGTTCTGTCAGGTTGTTAAAACTTTCTGGTGGGACTGTTTGTTCTCGAATGATCTCTCTAAAACTGATAACAATGTTCACTGCATGTCTAACAGGACTCTCAAGAGCCTTGATGTCTGTGAAAATAATATAGGAGCATGGGTGGATCTTGAGATTATAGAAGCTTTACAGGAAGCTTCATTAGAAGAGTTAGTGCTTGAAGGTACTGAATGTAGCTTCAATGTATGCCCTGATGTTTATTAGGATGTTGAGAAATGAAGTCGATAGTTCAGCATTTCATCAATAAGGAAATGTTCTGATGTTGGGGGTAGTATGATAAATTTTGTGTTGGTATGAGTATCCAGATCTGGACGTATACATGCTAGCTTCTAAAGCGCTGTACCTTAGTAAACCATTCTCTTGTTATTGATAATTTTGTGTTCTCAGAAGATCATTTTGAAATATATGCTGAAAAGCTTTCACCCTTTTGCTTCGGGTGTTTGATTATTTATGGGGTTTGGAATGTGTAAAGAATCCAAGTTTTTGTTAATTGTGCCCAAGTAAAAATCTGAAGCAGGGCTTACTGTAACGAGAATGTCTTTTCAGGTAACTTCAGATTTAACAGTGCTTCACAGCCTTCAAAACATCCACTATCACCATTTACAATCACCGAAGATCTGTATAGCTTAGCAGAAGATAAGTTCTATCAACCTATTAGAGATCTCGTTATGAAGGGATTACCAATCGGTTTGAAGCATCTGCGAATTTCTGAGTGTCAGCTCGATGATGTTCGAACAAAAGTTTTAGTGGAGAGATTGAAATGTTTGTCGCGAATCCAGGTCGAAGTTGATTTATTAAGCATTGTTTCTTTTTTTTATGTTTGTAATACAAATATCTAATCAGTGCAATTTCGACATCCAGAAGCTGGATTTGAGTGGTAATAAAATAACTTCAGAAGGAACTGCCGCCATTTTGTCATGGTTACAGGTTTGAGTTTTTATTCCTGTGAGAAATAAATTCACCTACTTCATTGAGGGTGGCAATGTGGTTCAGGCTACAACCTTCCATCTATTATGTACTTGATAGTTTTGCTATTGGTTGATAAAATGCCTGTATCCATCCCCAAAACAATGTTTACCTTTACCTTGCATGAAATTTTTCAACAGTGATCTACTTTTAAGTTGTTCCTATTTGCTCAGGAAAATACAACTCTGCTGGAGCTTAATCTTTCAAATAACAATATCACGGATTCTTGCTCAGACATGCTGAGCAAGGTCATAAAAGACCACGAGAGCCTGGAGAAGGTTTGGGAGTTTCACCTCTTTATATTCTACTGGCGTGAAAGTTTTTCTGCCCAGGCATTGTATGTACGTTTCTCTTCCTTTCTTTTTGCAGGTCTCTCTTATGGAAAATTATTCATTTAGTGAGCTAAACTTACATGAGGTACTTCACTTCCTTCACTGTTTATCTTATTACTATAGCTTTTCCAATCAAATATTGTTGGATGGAGGAACATAAAAGCACATCACCTAACAGAAGGCGGTATGCTTTTAATGGTTCCTTTTTTTTCAACTTTTGAACCCTGAAAGCAGAAAGATTTGGATTGATCAACTGTATAGATTTGTTCGTGTAGCATGTTATATTTAGAAAACACGGACAAGTTGATTATAGGATCACTTTGATAACACATTATAAACTCCAAGCAGGAACAAGGAAGGGCATGCAAACTCTGTGATATTCAAGGAATTTCCTATCAGACATTTATGTAAAATGCTGTGAAACGATCAAACCACCTAACCAGCCGGATGTTAGTAAGCCTCGTGATTTGTTGAATTTTTCACAGGTGTTGAGTGCGGCGGTTGAGAGAGGAATGAAGCTGAATCTAGTGAGAGGCATCGATTTCACTTTGGACTTGAGGTTAACGGACATATCATATTTGAGCCAAGCAAGAATTCAACGGCAACGAGATCAGTATCCTTGTGTAAATCTGTTGATATAGTGACTCGATCAAGTTTTGATTACCACATACTTGGAAAATATTCAGCTGGTTTTATAATTCGTTGCTGACCAGCATCTGGATATAAACCCCCCAAACGACATCTGGATATAAACCCCCCAAACGAATGGATGTATACAACACCATACTAGACGTCGGTGTATGGCTTCCATATTCTAGCAGGAGTAGCTATATATTTTGGTCTCTCCAAGAACAGAGAAGAGCAGTCTTTGAGCAGCAGGGACGTTTGTTCTGTTATGTAAATGATAATACATTTTCTCCTCTTTGGACGATCTTCGTGTAATTCAGGGCTTGTTACATCAATGTTTGCCCTTAAAACCTAAATACATTATGATCGGAACATCAAGGTTTTCTACATATATATACATATTGTTTGTGCCCAAACTATTTCCATCTCTTTCCGGAATCAGTGTACTCAATCATTTTGTGGAGCTTATTCGTTACAGTTGCTTACAATTCAATGATTTCAGCTTGGAAGATTTGCTGATAAAACTCGAAAGATCATTGCAATCATTCAAAACGTTATCTTGGGGACAGCATCAGATGGAAATAATAAGATTTCATATCCGTTCCATTCAAATGAATAATGTGTAGATAGCTCAAAGAGGGAAGAGAGCTTACTTTAAAAGAGCAACAAACACCTTGAAGATTTCCATCATAGATTAGCTTAGAATTCACCGTAGTTTGTGCTGGGATCGAAGTGGGCATTGGATCGATCCGGATTGGGAGAGCTTTCGTTTTAGGGTTTTTTGTTTCGTGGGAAGCGGAGCTGCAGCTTGAAGGTTATGTGGCATAGGGAGAGAGATTAGGTTGCATATTTGATAGGGTTTGAAGGGGCATACACAGTTGAACGTCAGGGGGAATTCGTCCAAAGCGCGCGCGCGAAGGTGTTCATTTCATATCAGGGAGGGAAATCTCGTCAGGGAAAAGATTTAGGGTTTTCATCGCTGTGGCCGTTTTAGGTTTCCCCCCGTGTTTATATCAGCAGCAGAGTTCCATTCTTCCTGTTCGCATTTTTGGGTCCTCCTTCTCCGTCGTCATCAACATGAGGTTTGTGTGTTTCCCTCCCTTCTCCTCCTCCCCATCCCCCATGGATGATTCTATGCTTCCTTTCCTGTGTGCGATGCTAAACAATTTTTCTGTTGCTTTTTCCTTTCTTTTTCTTGCCTTGGCTTCTGCAGTGGAGCTAGACCTATGGATGAAGATCAGGTACTTCTTTTCCTTCTCGTCCTCTTTGTTCGTTGCGCTGTTTTGCATTCCTTTTGATCCCTCTTTCCGTTTCTGTATTGCCCACTAGCTTGTGCTGTACTCGTTTTCCAATAAGATTCCCCATAGCCGCCCTTTCCTAGCCTCGAAATGTCCGAGCTTTTCCCTCTGATTCTGTTCGTGTTGTTTGTCCCTTCAGGTTTTTCTTCCCCTTCAATCTGCTTTTCCCCGGAATGTCTTCATTGTTCATCAGTGTCGTGCCTTGTCTCTATAGCCATAGCATCGATCTCTTTAGGTCCTGTTGCGCTTATTTCTGTGCTGTCCAGGAAGGTTTTCTTTGCTTATCAGAACCTCTTACATCGCTTCTGTTGTTCTCTTCGACTTTCTTTCGTTGTTTCTTAGAGTTGCTCACATTTCTTTCAGAAGTTATGTCTATGCGCACTTGGGATTGTTTCTGTAGCTACTAGGATTCATACCTGACTCTGCAAACTCGTGATTTAGTTTTATCGATTCATCTGGCTGCAGGAGAAGAAGGAGGATGAGTTCAGCACAGGGCCTCTTTCCGTGTTAACGATGAGTGTCAAAAACAATACACAGGTAAGAAATTTAGGTTCGATATATAAGTACTTAGATGGGCAATACGACGATCCACTTGACTGGAAAGTTTCCAGTTTTGTCTTGTAAATTTCATCACAAACATTGAGCGCTCGACTAAAGGTGTGTATGGTGCATACCATTACCAACTAACATAGACAAAGGATGCATAATGTAGAAAAGATACTGAGCAGATTTATCGATGTTTGTCTGCATAATCATGTCGCTTCAACTCCCACAGTATACTTCTTCAGGGAATTCTCCTATTATCCTCACCCAGTTCTCAAGCTGTTGTAACATTTTTTATTCCGCAATTTAGAATTGCTCCGAGTTTTGGTGGCGGCTTTCCCTCTTAATTGGTGTAAGTGGGCTGACTTGGAGTTTTGATATCCGGCATTCTAGAGAGAAAAACATATGTGAAGGTAGACCTGTCTCTAGATCATCAGCTTAGTAGAATCAATGGTGTGTAAGACAGATCACCAGCTTTTATTATTGATCTCCACAGCTTCAGGCACATTCTTTTCAATATATTGTCATCAATATTGCCAAGTTTATTTGGATCTTTCAAAGCTTATTTCTATGCAAGCTCAAAGGATTTGTAGTTTGTCTGATGAGATCATTGGGTCTATAACTAAGTCCCATATCTGGTCATCTGTCACATCGTGCAAGCTATGGACTACCACATCTTGCTTCTTTTAAGGTATCAAGAAGCTTACATACCTAAAACGTCTACTATTACAGCTGGCATCTGTATGATCTTGCATTCCCTGCATCCAGTGTTGTTGCCAACTTGCATCTGCTTCATCTCCAGTTAATACCACTCTTGCCCAAGACTGATCTGTTCTGTTTTCATCTTTAGAGTCGGTCACTGTCATGGATATTATTAATTTCTTGTTATCTTTGTAAAAAGTAACAATGTTATTCTTTATGATGATGTAACAGAATTTTGACCTGGTTTGCTCTCAAAATACAGGTTCTAATCAATTGTAGGAATAACAAGAAACTTCTGGGGAGAGTGAAGGCCTTTGATAGGCATTGCAACATGGTGCTTGAGAATGTGCGGGAGATGTGGACCGAGGTGGATCTCTTAATTCTTTTGAATTCTAGTCATCTTTTTTTTGTGATGCTGTTTGTTAACAATGTTGAAATTCATTGCATTATTTTGAACAGTTGCCAAAGACAGGGAAAGGGAAGAAGAAATCAAAACCAATAAACAAGGATAGGTTTATTAGCAAAATGTTTCTCAGAGGAGATTCTGTTATCATTGTGCTGAGAAATCCGAAGTAGCTACATACACAGTCAAGATTCCAGTATAGAGGCTTAAACTCTTGAGTTCTTTACTTTAAAGTCTTGAGCTTTTTCAGGAGAGTCGTATATGTAGCTGCACCGTAAAGCTGAAAAGTAAACATTTGGAGGGAGTTATGCAACTCCGTCTATTTTTTGTACTAGCTAATGGTATCACTGGTTGATTCTCTAATGGTGTGTTGATATAGTGTTGTGCTGCGTAGTTTGGTGTGCAATAATTCAGATTTATTTGATCATCTTGACTCTAAATTGGTGAAGCACGCATTTTAGATGACAATAATGGAGATGTGATTAACAATGATTTTCGCTTGTTCAATGAGTTGAGCGAAGACCTGAAAATTCTTGCTGGGTGAGTCCAATGGAAAATGAAATCTTGGCAATGGTTGGTAGTGAATTTTTGGTTGAGAGCTATTAACGTCCAGAGGTGGTGTACTTCACAATGTGGAACATTTATCGGTTCCAGATCTTAAAAGAATGAGATTTATACTTCATATTGCAGTTCCAATTGTAGTGATATGCTATTACTATGATGGGGAAACATATGAAACATGCTTCACAACATTATAGTAATGTGCTCCAACTTAAGCGGAAACAATGCGGTTTGTCAATTGACATAATAGATTGAATTGATGTTAATTAAAGCTCAGCGGCCCATGCTTTGATTTCTCAACCTGAATTTGCTTTTGCTGAATTCATGGTGTTGACCAGCTTGTGGGCTAACTCGACACGTATGTGATACGCAATCCATTTTCTCTAACAACGGAACATCCCGCCCACACATAGTTTAAATGTTACGTCTTAAATTTGACAACTAAATTGGTGTTTTGGTATAGAATTGATTACATATCTTGCATATCATGTTCATGTCGTTTGCAATATTCTTTTCCAGTCTAGGCTTGTGAGTCGCCCATGTTCTTTGACAATGGGAAGAGAATATCTCAAACCTCCATTAAACTAGGGATGCTGAACAATAGACTAGTTTTGACGATCACGATTCGCATTTTTCTCAATCCACATGACCAATCGATCTCTTGAATATCATCTCGGCTGCGCAAGGCATAACAGTCAAAGGTGGTGTTCAGCCTTCATTTCGCTTTGAATACATGCAGGAAGTGCCATTGAAGATTTCAAGGTTTGGAGAACTTTCTCAGCTGCTTGACAAAAGCACATACAAAGAGTGTGAGTGAATCGCGTAATGCATTGCATCGAGAACTGTGGTTGGTGGAATCACCTTCTCTTCATATTGCCCTCACCAATCCAAAATAATTTATGCAAAAGATCTAATCGTAAGTCTGGACGGCAGGATAGCATTTGTTAAAGAAAGCAGACATTGCAATATTCGAGAAAGTGGGGCACATCGAATTCAAAATATAATGCACTCGCTTAGATCACCGAGCAAGGAATCTCGCTGAATCCATTACTTTATGATCTGAGATCATGATTTCTCACTGAATCCATTACTTTATGATCTGAGATCACGATTCCTGCCGATCACTCTCGCGGTTTACTTCGAACCAGAACAATTAGGCACCACCACCACCACGATTGAAGAAGAAAGAACTCTTATCATCGAATTCTCAGCATGCATCTGCAATTAACACATCGGAACCAGAAAACTGCTCTGTTTAAAGAGGAAATAGTATATAATGAGTGTCTCATAAGGTCCACGCAAAGAGGAACAGTGTATGAGCACATCAACATCTTGTTGATCGTATATAATGGATACAACTTACGGTAATAGAAAACCCTCCCAGATCCACTCCAGATACAGTTGAAGAAGGAAATAGAGGAGGGTTTGCCATCATAACAGCTGCAGCCAATAGGAAGGGAAGCAAACCTTTGAGCACCTCCTCCTCCTCCTCCAACTTAACGTAGCTGAATCTCAATCGATTCTTCTTCATGACCTATATTTTGGTTTTTTAAGTACCATTGGACAAAGCAGGTTCTTTTCCATGTTTTCTTTTTTGGTTTCTCAATCTATCCCACCAACATATATATATATATATATACCATGGAGGATCTGTGCTCTTCTTCCTTCTTACAGACAAGACGAGATCGAAGAGCAGTCAATGCTTGGTTGTTTGGGAGGAGGAGGAATGGAAGAGGCTGGCCTCCTCCATCCACGCGTAGACATGCTCCAAGAAGGTGCGATTCGCGGGGCGATCCTTGCGGCGAACATACGCGGATGCCTCCTCGACGGTGTAGCATTCGATGTAAGGAGCGCAAGAAGCCATCTTGTGGGCATAGGACTGGCATGCGAAGTAGGCATGAGCACTCACCTGGACAGATCTTGTGGTGCTGGTGCTGCTGCTGGTGATCTTGGCTATGGCATTGGCGCCATCGCCGAGGGATCGTGGAACATCTTCGACCACGGCGAGATCGCGGCGTCTTCGCTCCTCGATCGCGAAGGCACCGCCATCGCCATCGCCATCGCCATCGTCATCGTCGTCGAGGCCTTTGGCAATGGCATCGAGCGAGGAATCCTGGGAGCCATCGGCGCCGCAGTCATCCGATTCGAGAGCTGCGGCGACACCATAGCCGAGCTTGGAATCTCCATCGCCGCCGTCGCCTTGTTCTTCTTCGTCGTCGTCGTCGTCGACGATGCAGCATCCGGAGTCGTCGAGCGTAATCGCATCGTCGAATCCCAGCGAGGAATCGCCATAGCCGCCGGAGCCATCTGCAGCGGCGCCGTCGTCGCCGCCCATCGTCGCCGCCGTCGTCGTCGTCATCATCACATCGATCTGCTTCCTCTCGTAGTGGCCCTTGGTGATGCCCTCGAGGTCGTCGAGGCGAGAGAGGGCGAAGTCGTCGATCTCGTAGATCTCGCCCCTCACGTGGTGCCCGCTGGGCGAGGGCGTGTGGAGGAGGAAGGGCACCTGGAAGGGCCCGCAGACGAGGGGGAACTTCCGGGCGGTGAGGCCGGCGCCGAGGAAGCGGGCGTGGCGCGACGCCATGAGCTCCTCCATGAGCCAGTGGTTGCCGAAGCCCTGCTTGAGAGTGCCGTAGACGAAGGCCAGGTGGGGGAGGAGCAGGGCCGGCGATGGCTCCCGCCTCCCGTGCTGCTGCGGCTGCGGCGGCGGCTCAGCTCTCGTGGCGGAGTGGTGATGGTGAGGAAGGGGATCGATGGAGCTGCTGCCGCCATGGAGGAGGAGGGGTCGGTTGAGGTGGAGCTTGGGGGAGAGATGGGCGTGGGCGTGGGCGTGGGCGCGGGAGGGGAGATCGGAGGAGGAAGGGGAGGAGGACGGGGAGCAGTTCAAGCAAATCATGGCGATGGCGATGGCGAGATCGATCGATCGAAGCAGCAGGAAGCAGGGGAGCTTCTGCAGGGACGACGACGAAGAAGAAGAACGAAGAACGAAGAACGAAGAACGAAGAACGAAGAA
>JBBBWG010029132.1:15881-48764 GCA_037176905.1 Azolla pinnata
CGAATCGGATCGGATCGCGTCGCATCGGTTTCGATATCGCAGGCGCTTGCCTGTTCGAACCTCGGCGAAATGCGACGCGACGATCCGTCGGTCGGGCAGTCACGATGGAAGAATCCCCCCGATCGTTAGACCTGCTTGCTGCTGGGCCCTTTCGGTATTCGTCGCCCTATCCGATACTTCCATTGCCTCCGAGAATAAGCGTGCCTGATGGATGCCTGGCCCCCCACTCTTCCACCTTTTGCATTCTCTACAGAATCGGCACAAATTCATCCACAGAAACTGGAACGGAACAGAGAGAATTCGAGTGGGGAAAAAGGGCATACAAACTGAAAAATGCTGGAAGCGTGCCACGGGTCAGAGTGGCATGTTCTGGGACCTTATCCTGTTGCTGCTGCTTTTGCTTGCTTCTGCTTCTTGATGATGCCCACATCCTTGTGGTAAAGCTTTTCCGGACTCTCTCGATCATACCGTCACATGTTGCCTCGATCGGAGTTATACATACGGCCTTTTGCAGCGGCATCGTCTCTTGACGCGGGGCCATGAGCCACAACAACATTGTGGAAACAATCATATAATTATTATTATTTATGGTCCAAAACCATCTAGGAACAGTTTGTGGATCGAATCATGTGGTCACCCACAAACCCAAAGCCTCTTCCGCAACGAGCTTAGCTTTTTAGCAAGGACCATCATTCCATTCGTCGTAATTTGTAACCAAACGGTAAAAAAAAATCGAAGTCTGGAATAAACGCTAAACCCTAGACCCCAAACCCCAAAGCCTGAGATATATAAAAATTACTATGATATTCAGGTAATTGTAAAAGCTACCTACAGTGGTAACAAGTTACAACCCATCTCTCGATCGGTCAATTACCCGGACACTTCTCACAGATCGCTACTCTTGGCGGCAAGAACATTTTGAATGCTATTCGCATGGACATGTTTACAACAATGCAAAGCACGAAGTCGGTAGAAAAGCTCTCGCAGCTCCTCCTGCTTACAGATTAACTGCGAGGAGGAGGGATCCGATGGCAGAGCTGAAAGCTTCGAGCTGAATGAATCGAGTAAAGCTCCACCATAAACCCAGATCAAGGGCAGCAGCTCCCCGCCTGCATTGGCAATCGGGGCTACTTACAAGCGAAAGATGAGCATTCGATCAGCAATGGATTTCGCGAGCTTCCGATCGGGATGGGCTAGATTTAGAGACGCATGGACTAAGATAAGAAGGGCAACCTTCCTCCTCCTCTTCTAGGGTTTAGGGTTTGGGGTTTAGGGTTTAGGGTTTGGGGTTTAGGGTTTAGGGTTTAGGGTTTAGTGTTGTCACTTTTGTGGGCGATTTGTGTGTGACTTGTGGGCGATTTCTTGTGTGACTTGTGGGCGATTTTGTGGTTCCTTCGTGTCAGTTGCGCGGATCAGCGTAAAACCCAGCAAATCGAGCTCGCGGCAGCTTCTCTCTTTCTCTTCCATCTTTCTCAGCAAGGGCGCGTTGCCTGCCTTGCCATGGCAGCTCCTGTGAAATGACGAACGAATGAAGCAGAGAGCTCTCAAAGGGTCTCTTCTTCCCTCTCTCTCTCTCTCTCACTTCTCCACTTCTCTTCGCATCCCTAAGTTTCAACTTCAGGTAACAGCTCGTTCTTCCCCTCCTCCTCCTTCTTCTTCACCCTTTTCTCTGCCATTTGGCTTGCCCCTTGTTTATCTTGATGGATCTGATTTCCTTTGCAACCACCTCTGTGCAAGTGCATGCACAGAATTAGGGCTCGCGAATGCTTGTATTAATGTAGCATGTCTTTGCATATGTATGCCTCTAGGTACTAGGTGTATGTGTATGTGTGTGCTTGTCGATATGTACCATGATGCTTACGGCTCAGAAGAGAACTCGCCTTCTTATTCTGGCGTTGCACTTGTGTCTTGCATTGGCATGGATCAGAATATAGAAGCGCAGTTAGGGTTTCTGGAAGAGTGCACCTTCTTCTTTTCTCACTTATAGCCTTTTCTTGCACAGCTTAGGATAGCGTACCCTCAGGGTTTTGAAAAAATGCTTCTTGTTCCGAATTAAAGCTCTGTTTTTGGATTTCGGATAAGGTTTCTGAGGAAATGTACTTCGTTCTTCTCAGGATTATAAGCTTGTTTGCATCGAACAAAAGAGCGATTACATTATCAAGGTTTCTGAAAGAAACTATCTGTTTTGAAAATGTATCTCGCATGTGGGGGTTTTTGTGCACGTATATTGGATGAAATCACAGAGGAACAACTTTAAGGTGATGTTCGGCTTTGATCTGTGAAATTACTAAGATTACTGTTTTATGTGTGTGAAGCAGGTGGGGTTTTGTGTGTAATTAGTATGATAGCTGTTTTGTGTGTGAGAGACGGGTGGGGTTTATCTGTTTGTTGATTTAATTTTGTAAACCAGAGATACCACTATAACTCAAAAGGGAAATGTTTCGATTTTCCTTTTCAATATTTACTGTTGAAGAGTAAGGAAAATCTGGTGTTAATGTGTTTTCAGTGTGCAAGCACATAGTTTGTTTTGTGTATATTGGTTGGCTCCTTTCTGTCTATACAAGATAGAAGTTGCACTTCAATAGATTTTCGAGTGATATTCTATTTTTTGTGTTCTTGGGTTTCTCGTATTGTACACAAAGAGGGGCATTATTATGGAACGGTGTTCTTGCTAACAAGTACTTCTAATATGCAATGGAGAACAAAGTTTATATGTGTGTGACATTGTATAATGAAGGGTGCCTACTCACGAGAGGGCTTCATCTTATTTGAGCATTCCATTGCGCAATTCATTGGTGTGTAAAGATGCAGAGTCGTTAACTCTGCATGTGATTCGCTTTTAAGGAATAATGTATCTTTTTCTTATAATCTTCTTTGGACAATTCTATGTAGGAACAACTTGCTATGCCATGGCGTGACGGCAATCATTCTCCAATGCTATACCGACATGGTGATACTTCAGACATCATTAATTAGAATTATCTTTTCTATGGCAAGCCACATGGAAAGATAGTGAAAACTCAGCCTCTACCAACTATGTACTAAGGGTTGTATGCTTCTAGATTTATCTAAACACCGACAAGAGCATGGGAAGCATACCATCTAAGCACCAGGAAATAGAATCTTCATCAGATGCTTTTTTGTCACGAACAAACTCTGTGCCTGAAAAAAATAACAGAAATGCAACGTTATCAAACATGCCATGGAAGTTGAGATTGTTCAGTATATCTCAGTCAAGAAGATGTGATCCCTTGCAAAATGTGGTGTTATCAGACTTGGAATCAGTGCAGCAAGGGGTTGAATTTTCCTGTGAGGGAAACAAGGGAGCTAATAATGCACATGATTCAGCATTAAATTCAGTTGAGAGAGTACCATGTAAGGATTCAAATCAGGCGATTCACAGTGATGGCACAAATGTCTCTTTAGTCAATCCATTTGATGCAACCATTGGGTTGAGGCTGTTGTTAAACCCTGGTCTAGAATCACCATCTAAAGTGTTGGCATCACCTACCAGGGAGATAAGCTTCAAAAAATCTTTGCTTTCAAATGGAAGTATTACCATAAAGTCCGATGAAGAATTCATGCTCGAACCTCTATTGAGACAAGTATCAGTTCCCATTATTCAGGAAGAAGTGGGCGTAAAAGATGAGGAACTGCCAAATGAAGGAGTCAAGCCAGATGCAAACATTCTTCCAATTTTTGATCCATGCATTTTGGCCAATTTTGAGAAAGCTGTGGAAGAATCCTGGAGAATTTCAAATGTAAAATCCTCCAAGAAAGTGTCTTCATCTTCTGAAACATCCTGCTCTGATGAAGAGAGTTGTTCTGAAGAGGATTACATAAAATGCGTGAGCCCTAGAATGCACACCCCTCAGTTGAAAACGGTCTCTCTTTGTGATAGGAAAGCGTTGTTTTCTGAAGTTTGCCCTCTTACTAATGAGGAGAAACAATGGAGTCGGGAAGAGTATCTCAACAAATTTGAAAGGGTTTGTCCTCCGGGCTGTGAGAGCAAGATAGTTATCTATTTCACAAGTTTGAGAGCCGTGAGAAAGACCTTTGAAGATGGCTTTATGCTCCGTTTGATCTTAAAAGGACTGAGGGTGCATGTGGATGAGAGAGATGTATGGATGCATTCCAGGTTCAGACAAGAGCTTACAGATGTGATGGGGAAGGCTGTGTCTGTGCCACGGCTATTCATTCTCGGGAGGTATATCGGAGGTGCTGACGAAGTGGAAGTGTTACATGAAGAAGGAATCCTTGCTAGGCTTGTGGAAGGATTGCCTATGAATAGCAAGGATATCTGCAGTATATGTGCAGATGTAAGGTTTATACCATGCTCCATATGCAGGGGAAGCCGTAAAAGAATCTCTCACATGGATCTTGTAGAATGTTGCAAGAAGTGCAATGAGAATGGTTTGATGATGTGTCCTTTGTGTGAATAAGCTGTGTGGATGCCAAGGTGGCTTGAAAGGTAAACCTGAATGCAATATCTACCATCGCTGGGTAGCCAGTCGCAGGCTTATGATTGGTACGCATGTAACGACAATGGTTTGAAGTGACAGATTCTTTGAGGTTGTTATCATTGAGCATCAATTTTGTTTATGGATGTAAATTTCGAGTTGATTAAACAGTATTCTAGTGATGAACAAGACATACCCTTGTATCACATTCTTTGTAGCTGCAAATGCTATCCTTTTTGGTATGTCGATACTATCTGTACATTTACCTGGCAAAACCACGCCTCAAGGAATTTGTGACCATTCTGCACGTCAAGGTGTTTCTGAGAAAACAACTCACTTAGAAATTTGGAAAGCATACTAATGCAAATTCCGGTAATCTGCTTGTCAGCACACGTTCTCTCTGAGGTCACTCTTGATCCAAGAAATCCTTAGCTGTAAGGAAGAGATTGGGAACATACCTGCATTCATGTGTAGCTTTTAATCTGTTCGACAAGCTGCATTTAATCATGATAGTGACAATTAACCATACGGAAAAAGTGTCTGGAAATTTGGGACCATCATGATAGTGACAGTTAACCATACGGAACGAGTGTCTGGAAATTGGGAACATCATGATAGTGTGTCTAAAAATTGGGAACGTATCCACATTAATCTGTAGCCTCTAAAAGGGGATTCTGCATGACAAGTTGCATTTGGTCATGATAGAGACAGTTAACCACAAGAAAGAGTGTTTGGAAATAGGAAACATATCCACATTAATCTGTAGCTTTTAAGCTGGGATTCTGAATGACAAGTTTCATTGAAGCATGTAAAAAACAAATTGAAGGAAACATCTGCGTACTAGTCATGAATCATGATACAGCAGTTATGCAGGCCAATCACAAGGGGGAATTTCAGCCTTCAGGAAGATTCCTTGATCGAGGCATATTAATGACACACGTTAGTTCTGCGATTACAAAAGAAACGTGTGATAAAATCAAACTAATTCTTTGAAGCCTTGCAATACAGCTAAAATATATGAAATAACTGGTTGAACTGTATTCGAAGAGAAAAACTTAAGACTGAATATATCATGGGAAGAGCTTGGCCACTGCAGGTGAGTTATCAAACCAATTACTTTAATAACTAAACCATGCACTCTCAGTTGCCACATTCATCCATTCTTAAGTTCTTGAACATCAGGCATAACAGGTGAAAACATTTATTCTTTGTCTCCTTGGTTTCTCCAAGATAATATACATCCTTTTACATGTGACATGCGAACGTTCATTTTTTGTCACAGGTCATATTTCACCTCAACAGATGATAATAGAATTTCTCACCTCTCCAAATTCTTCTCTTGATGGAGAGGGGGAACAGAAACAGAGACAAACACTGTAAAAAAGTATTTGGGTACTTTCCAAAACATTGAGATTACTTTTTGAAGTCCCTTTGTTCATGAAAATCCTACTAACAAATGATAAAGATGATAGCTCAACAGCAAGGTCTTCAATATAATATCGAAATGACAAGAAGAAAGAGAGGCATCCACATGTCAGGATCACTCTATATTTTCGTTCAGAATCTTGGGCACTTTGATATATGGTCCTTCTGCATCCGGAATAGCTGCCAGCATTGCATCTCTATTTAAAAACAAAAAATGTGGATCTCCATTAGTAATAAGAACATCGTCATGAATCTCAAGTCCAAATGCATCTAGCTCAAGTCCAACCTCAGATGTAAAGCTAGTGATCAGGAAGGTTCTAATGAGGCTAGTTACAGCAAAACAAATCATTGTCGACGTATGCAACATCATATATTACATTGTTGAAGTATATAAGCTTATCAAGATCCATTATGGCATACCTGTTTTCAAAGCACAATGGCTGATCTTCACGGAGGGTCCTTTGACTCTCACCATCTGCTGAAAAAGACATCTTCAGGAAATTTATTTCACAAAATTGTCCAATGCAGTAAAAATAGAAATTCTTACCAACACGGAGTAAGGGCGGAATATTTTCCAAATCAACTTCTTGAAGCTGACCAAACCTATGAAAATATACAAAATACTCATTGAATAATGGCTGAAAATGTCCATGTTTTTTAGGAAAGTGGGACTGTGAACAAACATGTAAACCGTGGATTGATAATTTCCTATTTTGATTGCAAATGTGGATTCCAACCTCTACCTTGAGAAGTCTATATACCAAAGAGGTTGCGTGCTAAAATAGATCCAAGTCAAGGCAACTCACCAACCGACTATCTGTTCAAGTTTTGGGCGAAAATCTTCAATCTGCAAGATTTATTTGCATTATTTGAAATGGGGAAGGAAAACAGTAGCGTCCGTTATGAATGACACAGTAAAAGATTGCAAAAACATAGAAATCTGGCATGTACTACTAGCTCAAGTCTAGAGTTCAAAAAAGATATCTGCTGAAGGAACCCTAACAGAAGAAAAAGTACTAGAAAGCTTGAATTTCTAGGCTTAGATAGCAGAAATTAGGATTAAAACAAAAGCTTCAGAAGAGAGTGAGCTGTAGGTCTTTCATGGTCTTACTACTGTCCGTAATACCAGTGCGAAAAAAAACCAATTTTTTCGTAGTTTTAGATAGAGTCCATCTCGAGATACAAAAACGCATTGGATTAAATACAGGGGGATCCAGCTTACCTGTTTACACATACACTATATGTAATGGGAACCACATCCGTTTAACAAGTGGCAGAGCACGTTCTCCAAAGTTAAGCAAAGGAATGTTCATATTATCATCGATATGCAGCAGCTAAATTTTCATGGCATTCATTTGCAAGAATCCACCTTACGCTCAACATGTAAGAACTTCTCTGCGGGCGAACACCTGATGCCACTTGAAATTGTTGATGTGCAAGTTTCCCCGTTTCTTTTAGACCCAAATGTCCATGTGACATTTGCAGCCACATTTCATTTGATGTGGGAAACTCCATTTCAACCCCGGATGTGCACAGTCTTCCGCTCGTTATCATCCGTATACGGGATTTTCACTCCCGCTTGTTCGTGTGTAAACTCTCGGAGACATTCAGAGCATTTTAACTTCCTCACGGATCCATAATATTTCATTGATTCTGAGCAGGGTAGGCATTACCTCTTCAGGTGAGAGCGTTATGCGAGCTTTCTCGGCAAGCTGAGGCACGTCGGGGGGTGGGAATGCCCGGGAAGAGCAGCATCTGGGGGAGAAGAAGGCAGCAGGTCTGGAAGCGACTGGGAAGGTCGATGAAGACAGGAACAGAGAAGGAGAAGGAGAAGGAACAGGAAGGAACTTGGACATAGCTCTGAAAGCCATAGCCGTAGCTCCCCTGTTCTGTAAATTGTTGTTGTTTGTTATCAAAATCTTGCGGACTGGAAAAAACCCTAAATTTTGCAAAACCCTAATTTTTGCAAAACCCTAATTTGGGCAGATCAATCTTCTTCTCTTCATCAAGCTTCAGCAAATTGTTGTTGTTTGTAATCAAAAATCTTGGGGACTGAAGAAAACCCTAATTTTTTGCAAAACCCTGATCTGGGCAAATCAACTTTCTCCTCATTAAACTTCAGGAAATTGCTGTTGTCAAAATCTTGCGGACTGAAAAAAACCCTAATTTTTGCAAAACCCTAATTTGGGCAGATCAATCTTCCCTTCATCAAACTTCAGTAAATTGTTGTTGTTGGTAATCAAAATTCTTGTGTACTGAAGAAAACCCTAATTTTTTTGCAAAACCCCGATTTGGGCAAATCAACTTTCTCTTCATTAAACTTCGGGAAACTGTTGTTGTTTTGGTTATCAAAATCTTGTGGACAGAAGAAAACCCTCATTTTTGCAGGACCCTAATTTGGGCTTATCAACTTTCTCCTCATTAAACTTTAGGAAATTGTTTCTTGTTTGTTATCAAAATCGCGTGGACTAAAGAAAACCCTAATTTTTGCAAAACCCTAATATAGGCAAATCAACTTTCTCTTCATTAAACTTCAGGAAGTTATCGTTGTTTGGTCTCACCAAAATCTTGGGGAGCGAAGAAAACCCTAATTTGGGGCAGATCGACTTTCTCTTCATTGAACTTCGGGAAATCGTTTCTTGTTTGTTGTCAGAATCTTGCGGACTAAAGGAAGCCCTAATTTTTGCGAAACCCCGATTCGGGCAAATCAACTTCCTCTTCGTCGAACTTCAGTACTAGAGGGTGATTGATCCTGGGCGCCGATGTGAATTGCCGCAACAACGTTTCGCTCCTAGTGAACGGGACACTGGCACGAAAGCTCCCGATCTGCAAGGTCCGGAAATCGGTTCGCACTGCTCGATGCGCTGCCATCGACATTACTTGCTATCTGTGCTCGAGCCCCATCCATCTCTGCTTCGGATGATTGCCAGGTTCAAAGTTTAATGCGATCTTTCTCTTCAGCACAGGATCGAGGCCTATGCATGCATGTACGTATGCATCGTATGCATACATGCATGCATGCGTGCGCGTGTGGATGCATGTATGTATGTGTTGCATGCATGCATGTATGCATGTGCGTGCCTGTATGTACGTATTATGTACGTATGAAGTACGTACGTATGTATGAAGTACGTACGTACGTACGTATGAAGTACGTACGTACGTATGTATGTGCGTACGTACGTATGTATGTGCGTACGTTCGTATGTATACCCTCTCCGTCTCCTTCGCAGAGATCTCGCCATGGTTTCTCCGCCGAGAAGCTGCCCCGGGCCTACGAGCCCGACACACAGAGATGCTGCCGCGCTTCCATAGTCCTCGGATCTCTTCTCCACCTTCCCTTGCCCGCTTCCCGAGGTCGAGCTTGACTTCCTCCTCTGCTTGGAGCTCCTCGATGTCAAAAATGACGGCCACCAAGAAGACCATGGCAATGCGCGTGTTGCTGCTGCTGCTGCCCCTGCTGAGTAACCATGGCCTTTCGGCGGCTTCCCTTGCGTCTGGAGACAAGAAAGTAGATGCCGATGCAGCTTTCGCTCTGGATGCTACCAATTTCAACTCGACGCTGCTAGCAACTACCTCTCCCTTTGCCATCGTCGAGTTTTATGCACATTGGTTAGCGCTCTCTCTCTCTCTCTCCCTCCCTCCCTCTCTCTCTCTCTCTGTCTCTGTCTCCCGCCTTTATTTGTTTTCTGCTGGCAAAGAATTGCCATAGATGCAGCACGCCTGAGGCCCAACAGGCCTATAAGAAGACCAAATGGTCAGCTTTTACTGTGTCATAAACGAATCATTGTAGCATCATCTACGTGTGACACAAAATTTGGCATAGACAGTATGAATAGGATGCACGGTGCGATGTGCCAATGGTCAAACTATCCAAAAACATGTTGAGATCAATCAGAGAAATCACATGTGGATGAGCGTAATACCAGTAAATGAGGTGGAGTAAAGTTTCCATTTTTAAGATATAGAGACTCCAAGAATTTTGGCAATCCTTCCACATTTCTTTAAAAATTCGAAATTGAAGGTAATAATACATTTTGAGGGTACAATTGTAAAGAATTCCAGGTTTCTGATAATCAAGTAACCTCAACAGGTTTGGAAGACTATTCATTAATGATTCAGTATTAATGTGAATAGCCACCCTTCTACCTCCTAAAAGAAAGGGGTTCCATTGGTGTAAGGAGTGACAACTTAAGAAAATATGGAAGCGAGCATAGCGGGTCTTGAAGACCATTTCTTAATGTTGAAGTATGAACATGAACGGCCACCCTTCCAAATCTTAGAAGAATTTGGGTTCCACTGGTGTAAGTGTGAACAACTCAAGAAGGTATGGAAGCAAGCACAGCATGTGTAGACGACCATTTCTTAATGATTAAGTATCAATGGGAATAACCACCCTCACTGAAGAAATGGGTTCCACTTGTACGAATAATGAACACTTAAATAGAACATGGAAATGAGGTGCACAACTAACAATGTATTCATGAACCAATGATACAGAAAGATGTAGATAGAAAAGCCATGCACGAACAGTTCTGTGATGATGCGATGATTGAGAATGATTAGCCTCAAGCAAGCAAGCTAAGCAGCTCTCTCCCCATTCTCACCGGTTATGAGCACCAGACCAGCAATTCTACCAAAAGGGACATCACTTTGCAAGGTTTAGGGTTTATGGATGGAAGACTATCAGATTTATGGACTGATTTGGATATTGAACGCGTGTGCATGCATTTCGTGCCATAGTTAATAATTCATTTTGCTAATCCAGAAAGGTGATGCAAACTTATCTTGTAGACCAAATCCAAGGAAGCACGTAGGAAATTTTACTTCATTGCATTATCTTTTGATACCTGTTACCATTATCACCTCTTAATGGCTGTATTATTTATATCTCAGGTGTCCAGCATGCAGGAACTATAAAGTAAGAAAGCATAGACTTATATGTTTTCCATTCACGGAGTAAAAATTCCCGTTATAGTCATATATTAATGTCAGTTTCCTTTTGTGTTCAGCCTCAGTATGAACAAGTTGCAAGGCTTTTCAATGGGCCAGATGCTGTTCATCCTGGTATATTGTTTATGGCAAACGTGGATTGTGCTTCGAAGGTGCATACAAATACTAACACTGCCGTCCTTATCGTAGATTGCCCTTTTTATATATCTGTATACTCAGCACATGTGCTTAATAACCCTCTGTTTTCTGTTGTGTATAAAATAGATCAACAATATGCTCTGTGACCAGTTCAAGGTTTCACATTATCCTACCCTTCTTTGGGCTCCACCTTTGAAGTCAGCATGGGTGCCTGGGGCGCGTGCTGAATGGGAAATGATTCAAAATGCTTATAGTGCAGAGTTGCTTCTCCAGGCTATCAATAAAAAAATTGGCAAGTATGATGATCGCTAGCCTTCTTCTCCAAGCTGTTCCCTGTAGCTGTAAATAGGAATTCTGGTGTGAGCAGGATTAAAAAGAAACAGAAGATTTTTGTAGGATATTGCCAAGTTTTCATATATTGTATTGGGTCTGCCATGTTTCTGAAACAGCAGATCATATAAACTAAGCGATGTGAGATATTTTAAGGAACCATCGTTGATACAAGGGGGTGAGCTGAACTTTCAAAAGGTCTGTGATAGCATGATGCAGTTTATATTGGCTATGTTTAATGCTGTCAATTTGTGCTTACGCAAGGAAAGCCATACACTTGACAATATTTTTGTGCTAATGTTTTCTTTGGTAGAAAAGGTGGCTGTTTCAATTCATGACATTGAAGAAGCAACTGCGAAGTCAATGGATATTATTGTGGCTGACAAGGTCAGTTAACTGTCAATTGAATGTCTAAGTAAAGGTTTTTATTATTACCTGAATCATTGTATTATGCCTGTATTAAATTGTTTATGGTAAAAAAAATTCTATTTGATTTAATTCAATTGTCTAATTCAGCTCCTAAGTCGCAAAACGCGACCTGCTTTTATTCAATTATTACAACTTCTAGTGGTTCATCATCCATCAAGAACGTGAGTTTATGCTTGATATATTTCAATGCTGGATATATAGATGCTTTATGATTTCGTATTTAGAGACAGCCACTCACTCAGTATAATTTGCTCTTCTGTAGCTGCAAGAGGGGTGCAGCGGACTTGTTAACAAACCTTGAAGATTATTGGCCATCTTTTACAGGGCAGCCTAGAAGTGAGAAAGGTTTGGCAGATGGCAGTGTTGTCAGTATTGGAGACCCTGATTTCAAATCATTAGAAGCATTCCATATATGTGGTGATCACATGCCTCAAGATAAATGGGTCTGTTCTCATATTCAACAATTGGGTGCATTAGCCTAATGGAGCTGTATCTTGTACAAGTTTTGCATGTTTCTTCACTATACATCTTTCTAAATATTCATGTTTCTAGCTGAAAATTTCTCCTAATCTATTGCATTAGTAACCTGTGGAAGGAGATACGAGTGTTGGAAAGCGGTTTAAAAGTTATGACTTTCAAAGCTTTGATGCTAATTGCTATTACCATGGCTATACCATAGAAAGATTGTGCCTGAGGATATAGGCTGGTTAGCAACAAATGTTTGTGTATGTATTTCAATATGCCACAATTTTCTGTATGCTGTTCTAGCTGATATGAAAAATTTGGAACTGCTGTGCTACTTCTCTTATTTGTATCTTTTGAAACAGAAAGAAACTGCAATCAAGCATTTTATGGTTGCGTAGCTTCTATGTATTTGTTTTATTTTGTGGCTCATTATTTTTTAGCATTAGTAAATTTCTGCTTCTAACTAGAATACCGTCTCTTTTCATTTGTGGATTGTGCCTGCTGCAGATTTTTTGTAGAGGCAGTCGCAAAGATACACGAGGCTATAGGTAAACCTTTTTTGACTGAATGCATGCAAGGAGTCAGAGGAATGAGTGTAATATCCGGATAGCATGGCCTATTTTGCTTAGAACATTTGCTGTCTAAAGCAGTTGATTTAGAGGAACATCTGCATGAATTTTTATTTCCTTATTACTAACTAAGACAGACGCACAATCATGTATAAATGCTTTGGAGATTTTTTTGACTTTTCTCTATTTCATGAAACAGTTGTGGCTTATGGCTGCTGTTCCATGCACTATCAGTGAGAGTCGAAGACAAGTTGGCTCCTATAGCTTTTCGAACAATTTGTGGGTTTGTTGGCAACTTTTTCAATTGCAAGGAATGTAGTGAACATTTTCTTAAATTCTGCTCCAGGTATCATATTTCTGTATTACGGTCCACATTTAGCTTCCGTGTTTCCATGATTCCTAATCAATTACTGTGGTATATATGAAGTGCTAATGGTAAAGTTTCATCACGGCGTGAATTGGTGCTATGGTTATGGGATGTCCACAATAAGGTGATTTGTAGTATACAAATTCTGCTTGCATAATGCACTTCCTGGTAGTGAAAATTTGTGTTGCCTTAGGATTTTGTTCCGTTTTAGGTTAATGAAAGACTTGGAAAAGAGGAGGCTTCTCTTGGTACTGCTGATCCAGAATTCTTAAAACAATATTGGCCATCAGAAGCTCTTTGCAAACCATGTTGGAAAGCACAAGCTATAAAACAACCAACAGAAAACAGAACAGAGGAAAAATCGTTTCAACTTCCAGAAGTTTACAACTTTCTCATCAAATTTTATGGACAAGCGCTTTTGGATCCAAATGTCACAGTTTCTAGTTCTACCATGAAGGAAGGGACACTGCTGACTG
Organism: Azolla pinnata; assembly: GCA_037176905.1. Classification (NCBI taxonomy): domain Eukaryota; kingdom Viridiplantae; phylum Streptophyta; class Polypodiopsida; order Salviniales; family Salviniaceae; genus Azolla; species Azolla pinnata. The sequence continues at coordinate 29,494 of JBBBWG010029132.1, forward strand.
AGTCAGAAGCTGTGACCGAGAATTCTATAACTGTAACACTTGGTGCAGCATTAGCAGTTGCTTTTGCCTGCTGTGGGTTTGCAGCCATAGCTTGTTTTTGGCAAAATCAGCAAAAGAAAAGAAAGTATGTTCACTTAAATTTCTTATGATGGTTATAGAGTGGTAAATGCCCCTAACTTGTTCAGTATTTAGTAGAATACCCCAGATTCAGAGCTTTCAGAAATATCTGTCGATGTGTCTTGTAGGTACATCATAACTACAATGTAGAGCTATTCTGATAAGTTTTGGATTATATTAGATGTATTCTGGTGAATACTGAACAAGCTAGGTGCTATTCATATTTTTGTGTTTACTGACTTCTTGAATGATAGGCAGGTGCGGCGGCATGCTTAGTGAACTCTGATAATAATAGCTGAAACTGTCAAATATGAAGAAGGTATCCAGAGAACACGTCTTCTCCTCTTTTTGCAAGTGATGTCTTTCTATGCAAGGTCTTGATTGACGAACGAATGTCCATTATCAGCAAATTACTCTCACAGGTATATGAATGTTGGTGGAATGTATTGTGGACATGTCTAGAATTGGTTTGCCATTATGAAAGAGCCATCATCAACTCTGTATTTTACCAATTTCTATTGGGGAATCAATGAATTTCGTCACTGATTCGGAGGCTGTCTACGCTTCAGTTAAGCATGAGTAAGATAACTTTTTGCAAAAAAGGGAGAGAAGAAAATTGTCGCATATGTCATGCCATGGAAATCAAACAGTCAAGCAGTGGAGTTCGTTTACCATCCTCGTATGAAGTCCTCCAAACATGAATGAATAGAACATCTGAGTAAATTTGGAATTTCAAGTAGTCTGATTAATGTTTCACAAAGATACCTGTTTGAGGTTGTTATAGCATGTCTATAACTTTCCCTGGTACTAATCTAGCTTACCATTTTCAGCAATAAAAGCACTTTGAGATCCATAAAATGAGACGTTAATTTTCATTCCTTGTAATATATGATAACATCTATTGGAAAGTTTAAACCAGTGTATCAAAGTTTTACCAATTCAGGACAATTGACTTTTGAGATGGGCAACCTTTCTCTAATTCTAAGATATTTGTGCAATGAATATGGAATGCTTGTTGAGAATTGCTGTTGCTTCCATAGTTCAGAAAGCCTTGAAGGAAAGAGAAAGGGTTTCATGCTATTTCGGCCAAAGTTTTTTGCCTGAGCTGATAGAGCTTATGAAAGCAGAGGATGTATTCACTTGAACAAACTAATGTTTACTGCTACGCAATGATAATGAAATGATTTGTGAATGTGTTTTTCATTCGTTGCTGTGACAAAAAGTCATTGAGATGGCATTGGGGACAAAAAAAAGTCATTGAGATGGCCTTGGTTTTTTGCTCAAAACTTCTTAATATGGCTCTAACAAGTAGATTCAAAATTATCCCGACGGGTGTTGGATAACGTGATTTTGTTTCTGCTGTTTTACAAAGCAGCACAACAATCTCAATTCGACATTAACATGATGAATGGGCGAGATTTCAATGAAAAATCATGTAAATGAATGGTGAAAGCTTGCAAGTCTATGGATTTCTCTCCCTTCCGAGCTATAAACAAAATTCTTGTATGTATTGCACCTGCCTGTTCATGGAAAGATGAAGCATAACATGTACGTGGCGCTGGGTCTAAGTTGCTACCACTTGTAATCAACCTGTATCCCTTTGACAAAGGCAAGATGGTTCGGTGTTAGTAGTGTTTGGGTTTGAGAGGAACATGACAGGGAATGATATGCATGGAGACATCTAGCTATGAAAGCTTGGTTGCCTAGGGGTACTCGAGACTTTTCTAGATCGACTTGATCCTATCCCAGACTGTTAGGACGAGGTCGGGATCGTCGATCCGCCGATGGGTTATAGTCTCTCTGAAATCTGGAAGCTTAGGGCTATTTCAGTAAACTCATGGAGCTTGTGACCCTGGACCCCTGTTTTTGTTTTTCCTCCAGCTTTTCTTCGCAACAGCTTGATGGGCACTGCCTCAAGCTGTTGACCACTTTGTAGAGCTTATTGTGGCCTGGAGGTCACAAATTTCTCAATCTTTTTCTGGATTATTTCCCCCCTTGCCTCGCGTTCGGCTGTAGGGTTGAGCTTGAGCGGAAGATACTGGTCTTTCTACAACTTTGAACCTCTTCCTTCGATCTTCCAATCTTTCTCATTCTATAAGTAAAACTGCAAATTATCCTTTTGCAGTATTTCTGGTGAGGAAAAGATTTTATTTTAGCATATATATGGATGTTTTGATGTCTGTTCCATTATTCTTTGAATAGCATAGAGTGATTTCATTCTTGCAATTGCGTGTGAAGATTGGATCCTATCCGATATGTGATCAACTAAGTTCTGCTATAATTGTATTGCTAGGAATTTATGTCCTGCGTTACTGTGGGATTAGTCTTGAGAGATTATGCCCTTGCATTTTGAAGGAATTAAGCAAGATCTGCTTGGAAACCGAGTTCCAGATATACCCATCTACGTAGATCGTGATTTGACAAGGTCCCATCAATTAATACAGAAAAGAGTTGTCTCTAACAGCTTTGTTTTCACAAGGTATGTTCCCATCTTTCTTCTTATTGCTGTTTCCATCCGCAGGGTGACAACTGGTTCAAGTCTTTTATTGTGCAAACTCATTACGTTGGACTCCACTGCAAATGTGATCTTTCTATTTAGACATACATAAGTTTTGCAGTTTATGTAATGCTTGCAGTATAATACATTTGTGTCGCTTCATCCAACTACTAATGCATGTTCGTAAATATTCAGAACCGTAGTGTGTAAAATTTGTGTTCTTCTAGCATTTCATTTGTTTGAAAGTGAATGAAAAATGAACACGAATGTTTGGTTTACCCTGTTTATTTATTTGATTAATTTCATATATTTTATCCTTTTCTTATAATTAAATGATATTATTTTATACTGTTTAGAATGGATGGTCAAACCCGAATTGTAGAATTGGGCTTGAACACTTTTGGTTCATTTTATGATCAGAACTTCTTTCTCTGAATTGTGATTAAGTGTCAGCTGCTTACTTTTACACATCAAGTCAGGATAGTATGTAGAAAAACGTGACAGCTTAGATTTAACATACGCATTATAATTCGTTTAACATAGTTAGGTATGTTATTGTGTAGTTCTAAAAATCTTACGACAAATACAAATCACTTGAGAAGTTAACTATGCCTTTTAATGTGTTTTGTAATGTCTTATACATTGTTAAGCCGCATATTCAAGTCTAACACAATGGTCTAACCTTGTATAAGCGTCTCATTTTTTTCCCTTGAATTTGAAATCTTTAAAGAAAGCATGTTTTCTCTGAATACAAGCATTAGAAATGTCCGAATTTTAATAAGGCAAGAGTTTGTAAATAAATTGCCTGCGTCTCTAAATCTGATCTACAATACGTTTTCTTTACCACATAACTCCAAACATGAAATATCAAAACAGGAGCAAGCTTTCAAATGATTTTATTTCAGCTTCCACATTTTATTTGTGTTGTGACAATTTGCAAATCTCCCACTCTATACTGTTGGGGAATGTCATTGTATTGATTGCTGGTCGCATGGGCCATGTTGGCTACTGTGTACACCTCTTCTCTATGGATTGCATATTGGCTGGACTTTCCTGGCAATATACAGCATAATGGCTGAACTTTGATAGGATATTTCTAGAATTTTTCATCAGGATAACCATTGCCAAGATTGAAGTTAAGCTGTCTACATTGTCTTTTGCTCACTAACAGACTGGCTTTAATGGGAGATGGGGGCAAAAAAGTATTTGTAACTGTGGGCACAACTTCATTTGATGATCTCATTAGGGCAATTGATACTCCTGAATGCAAAGCTGCGATTCTTCGGAGAGGTTATTCCTCCCTACTGATACAAATGGGGCGTGGTTCCTACATTCCTTCTCAGGTATCACCGTATAGCATTCCAAGATATTGATGCAAGACAAATACTGAAAACCATTTGGCACTCTTATTTATGATATTGGGATCCAAATATTTGCTGTATGCTATATGAATAAAAGTCATCATAATAGGTGCATTGTGGGATAGTGAACAAAACCATTTGGCTTGCTTATTCATGATATTGGAATTAAAAAGATGGTATGATCATTGTCCCAAGATATTTGCTTTATCCACTCATCAGATAGATACATATCCATGATGTAAACACTAAAGCAACGCATGACAAGGGTTTTGTATTTTTATGTCAATAAATATTTAGGCAAAACAGTACATATTTCCCTACATTTTTGGATTTTACTCACTACATCTGGTTTACAAAGTTATGCGAAGAGTCTTGATCTTTGATCGTTGATCCATTTTGAGTTGGTTTTCTTTCTGCAGTCTTCCAAAAATGAGTCTGGCTTGGAAGTAAATTTCTTCACATTTGCACCAAATCTGCGAGATTACATGAGCTCTGCTTCTTTAATCATTAGTCATGCAGGTAGAAATTTTAATGGTTTGTGTATGTAACATATCTGTTATGTGGGGTTTGGCATCACAATTCACATTGGTATGTAACGTAATTTGGTAAATTACTCAGGTTCAGGAAGTATCTTTGAGGCTTTGCGGATGGGCAAACCTCTTGTAGTGGTTGTTAATGAAGCTTTGATGGATAATCATCAAGTTGAATTGGCAGAGGAGTTAGCTGAACAAAAGTACTTGTACTATGCATCTCCAAAGACACTGGTAGAGACGATTAACAACATGAACCTGGATGTGCTTGTTCCTTACAAGGCATTAAATCCCTCCCCAGTCGTCAAATCCTTGAACAAGTTTTTGGGCTTCCATGACATTTGATGCAACTTGAAGAAGTTTGCTCATCAACCGAATTTCATTTAATAAATTGTACATAGTTTTATCTGGAGATTTGGTAGGCTCTACCAGATTTCTCGACATCTTATTAACAAATCAAACATGATGGCAGTAGAAGATACTGCGACTAATGGCTAGTTGAGATAAATACTGAATAGTGATGGATGTTCCTTTACAAAATCTTGTATAACAAATGAGCTAATGGAGCGAGATAACATATGAATCTGCTTAACTTTGTAATAAAAACCGTGCTTGCCCTTTCTTTGTGGAGACTCTACCATGGTACCTAAGGTCCCTGCCCACCGGATGAGCCTCCATATTTATCCTGAGCCATATTATACACACACCATTTGAAGAATAGGGATATTCATTCATCCATCACCATGTTTTCATTCCATATCATATTTTCATACTGTGGTTACGGTGTTTATGCCACCAAGCCCGAATTTGTGTTGGTGAGTTCAAAGAACTGTGAGGTCTGTACGAGATTTGGTTGCTGCAGTATTCAGGTTAGCCCTGCAGCATTCGTACCTCAAGATCTATTGCAAGACAGCCACATGTTGCATTACCTAACAGATAGCGCTATGTCATGTTTGATACGTTTGCTGCATCTTTCTTCTAACACATTGTTGATCGCAAATGCTCTATACACAGGCATAAAAATGTCCAGACCCAAACTTTGTTAAGAAATTTTGAAAGAATCACCTTGAATTTTTCTTCCGTTTGCTTACGCAGATTATTTTTGAGGGAAAAATCCTCCTCGGTTTATTATTTACAAAACAATTCTAAACCTGTGTTTAGAGTTTGAGAATAGGAAGATTTAATACATATCCCCACAAGAGCACATGTTGTCTTTGAAATGATGAATGCAGGCGCTATCCCGGATAATGATTTCACGTTTCTCGACTTTTGATATGATCTTGCTAGTGTTATGGCAATCTATACACATCCGCAAGTTTTTACTCACTCTTAGTGTGGTTCCTTGTGGAGTATTGAGAAGCCCAAAGGCTATGGCCATCTTCTCAGCATGCTCACACAATGCTGCTTCTTTCTTGCCATCTGGGAGCGGTTTCAATACCAGGTTCAAATGTGGCAAATGCCCCCGATCCATCTTTATGGAAGAATTCATACGATTCATGATGGACACCACTTCGTCACTTGCTTCTTCACCAACCACAAACTCATGAACTTTCTTGTTCACTTCTATGCAAGCAACCGCTGCCTTTTTCTTAGCACCCATCTGTTTCCTTAGCTCATCAATCCTATATGCATCACCCCACCTTCCAACATGCGCATACAGATCTGCCATGAGCACGTACCATGCCGAGTCTTCCGGATTGATCTCCACGAGCTTCTCAAAGCATCTTAGCCCTAATTCAACTTCGCCATAGGTTTTACAAGCACTTAGTACAGCAGCCCACATTTCTTCAGATATTGAAGAAGAACCAACCATCTCTAACAGCCTTTCAGCTTCATATAATTGACCTGATTGCGATATGAGGTTGAGTATACAAGTATAATGCTGTGAGATTGGGGTTATGCCAAACTTCCCTTTCATTGCTTTTAGATAGGTGTAAGCGTCCTCTAGTTGGGATGCGTGGTTGCATGCAGTTAGAAGGCATGTGAAGGTGATAGCATCTGGGTATATATTCTCTTGGAGCATCTCTTCAAAGCATCGGATTGCCATGTTGCCCATATGGTTGATACCAAAGTATTTCATCATCAAGCTCCACGATGCTGAGTCTCGGTAATGCAAGCTATTAAAAACTATCTTTGCTTCTGAAAATGAGCCACAATCAGCATACATGCTGATGAGACTTCTACATATAAGCAAGTCTTGTGTGAGCCCATTCTTCTGTACACCACAATGGACATCCCTGCCCATATCTTGAGCTCCTCTGCTGCCACATATTCCCAATATACAAGAATATGTGACATTGTCTGGAACTAGCTTTTCTTGCTGCATTTGCTGAAAAAGCTCCAGTGCTTTTTCAGGAAATCCACACCCTGCATACCCAGTAATCAAAGCGTTCCACGAGACGATACTTCGAGATATTATGTTATCAAACACAGTCTGTGCTTCCTCCAGAGAGCCACACTTTGAGTACATTGCGACCAAGGTATTTGATACTAGCACATCATTCTCAAATCTGGAATCTTTGAGGTTTTGGTGGATTTCTCGGCCTTTCTTCACTGCTCCAATGCTGCCACAAGCTTTTAAGACACATGAAAAAGTGATCTCGGTTGGGGAAAGACTTGTCTGAATCATCGTCTCAAAGAGGGATATAGTCTCCTCCCCATGTCCATGTTCACTGTATCCACTGATCAGAGTATTCCAGGAAACCACATCTGGAGCCAGTATCATGTCGAAAACCTTGTGTGCCTCTTCAAGCAAACCACACCTTGCATACATGCTCATCAGACTATTAGCAACCGATACATCATGTCGAAAACCTCCTTTGAGTTCAATTTCATTATGGAACTCTCGGCCCATCTGTATGTCTCGGTTGATGGCACAAGCTTTCAAAATGCATACATATGTTAGAGATGTCGGGGAAATACCCTCATTTCGCATCGACTTGAAAGCGTTCAGAGCCTCTTCTCCGAAGCCGTGCTCAGTTAACTCTCCAATTATTATGGTCCAAACTACCGCATCCCTAGCCACCATTTTGTAGAACACTTCCCATGCTTCTGGAAACAGCCCAAGTTTCGCATACAGCCTGACTAAATTGCTGCCCACAAAGAGGTCCGAATCAAGATTTATTTTGCGGACCTCTCCATGTATCTGTTTACCCTTGCGTATGGCGTTAACCACACGTGCCTTTGCACGCATGTCTGTAGAATGATTCTGAACGGCATTGTTCTTGCCATCTACTAAATCTTTGGCACCCTTATGAATGGTATCTACAAGATGTGAGTCTGCATATACCCTGTGGCCATTGTCTAATATATTATTACAGGCTTTCAGAGCACATGCATATGTGTAGGCATTCGCACTAGCACCTGCTCCTTTCATCTGATCGAAGCACTCTAGTGCTTTTTCTCCGCCTCCATGTTCGACGAAAGCTGAAATGAGCGTCGTCCATGCTACCACATCTCGATCCTGCAATCGATGGAACATTCTGCGGGCTTCAGCGAGAGAATCTTCATCGCTGCCATCACGGGCAGCATCGGCGCATTTCGCATACATATTCAGCAATGCGTTACCGATGGAGAGGGTCCTTTCGAATCCATGGAATACAATCTGAGCATGAATTTGTCGGCCCTGATCAAGATCCTTGAACGTCGAGCAACTCTTCAACGAGCCCATGAGCGCGTAGGGGTCGGAGTGAGCGCTTCTGCTCTCTCCGAACGAGCCGAGCCCACTGTTTGCTTTGCCGTGGCTGCCGCAAGCGATGGCGACTGGGAGCTGCATCTTGGGCCACTCGTCCTCGGCGTCATCTTCTTCGTCTTGGGACGAGGAAGGAGGGCGGAGATGGGCGGGATGAAGGGCGGAGAGCAGGGATTGCATAGCGGGAGAGGGAATGGGAGGTGGGTCTCGCTCGGTTCGGGGAGATCATTCCCATGTCGCGAGGATCAGGGCCGATCTTCTGCCATAGCCTCCCTACCTTTGGAGACAAGAGTCTCTAGAGAGAAGGAGAGGCAGAGACAAGAGACACATCAACATGAAAAACAACTCTTTTGTGTGTGTGTGATTCTTTCAAGAGGGAGTGAAGTGAGTGAGTGAAGGGGAGAAGTTTTTGATGATGGTGTGGGGCTATCCAAACTCTGTCGCGGAACGAGAGTGACTTCGAATCGGCGTCGATCCGATCCGATCCGATCCATCTGTTCACAGCATCGAGGGTTCCTTCGCTTGATTAGATTTTGCAGATGCTCCCGATGAGCCCTTGATGGGGAAAGGTTTAGGGTTTAGGGTTTAGGGTTTAGGGAGATGGGAGATGGGAGATGGGAGTGGGCCGAAACAACAGAAACGGGGCGGAGGAAGGTTTAGGGTTTAGGTCCTCTATGGATCCTTGAACTGATTCTTATTCTTGACTATCTTCTTCTTCTTCTTCATGAACCCCCTCCGACTTTTGTTCTTTTTTTTTGTAATCAACTTACCCTACTGGTGATGGTGATGGCGATGGCGATGGCGATGGTGATGGTGATGGTGATGGTGATACTGATGATGATGGTGGTGGTGATCACAATGATCTGCATCATTTCCTCGTCAATACCAACATTCCGATCATCAACATATCTAGAGGGCAAAGAAGCCAACGCTTCACAAGTTGAGGTTCAATCTTTCTAAAAAAAATAACAGGTACTATGCATATCCTTCATTGCCCACTATTTAATCCCCTCCTTAATCATCAATGGCATCCAGTGCACCAGGGCTTATTTTAAAGAAAGGACTCTCTAGGGTCCATAACCTTTTTTTCAAGCTCTACGAACCTCATTCGAAAAAAATAGAACTCTTCTTGATTCTGCATCATTCAACTTTTACATCATTTTTTTAACTTGGCAGCTCGGTTTTTTTTGTACATTCATTATTTACATTTGATCTGAAGAATGCGAGGGATGCAAAATGAGCCTCTCAACTTTTGTAACAAATGTGTGCGATTTTTCAGCCGTGTAGGGCAAATTGGCTTGGGTTCATCCATCATAAGTAGGCCGCTGAACCATTTAAGACGTCGGATGGATTGACACTCAGAATAAATGAACAGGACGACCAATTCTCAGCTTCCAGTGATACGCCCATGTAGCAAAGATGATCAGCGACACTATTGCCAGCGACAGACCTGCACAAGGTATACTTGGCTTTTTCAAATAAAAACGCCGAAAATTTCAAAAGTGACCGAAGGATTGTATGTTAGCATGTATGTATGGGTATGTATGAAACTAGTCCTCCAGTTAATAGCATTTCAAACATTATGGCCATAACTCTTTTCACCCTTTAACGAATAGGGTTCACAAAATATCTATGATTTTCCGTTTCTATGGATGAGATTCATAAACATACAGATTATGGATGAAAACAATGAAGGAAAAAAGCCCTGAAGCACCCTCATGTTTCATTAGCATTTTTCAGTGCTCGAATAGCACGAATTACTGTTGGAAGGGATGAATTTCCTACATAAACTACCCAATTAACACCCATATACTTGCTGGAAGGGGGGGGGGGGGTGTTAGGGGAATTTAAGTAGATCAAGAAAAATCTCATTCAAATGTCAGTGCTCGTCTAGAAGATTAATAAAGAGAAACAAAACTACGCACAACCAGAAGGGCAAAATTTTGAATAGAGATCTAAAGTTTTACCTGCTACATGTGGGATCTTCCCCAGATCTGTCGCAGACGCGCTCAGCTTCGTAAACCAAGCTACCAAGCCGAAGTTGATAAATCCAAATCTGCAGACACAAGGTAATGGTTTTTCTCCAAACAAAGAGAAAAGCTTGAAACAACAACAAAATTTAACAAAAAGGTTCAATATCTATAGTGCCCTGGAGATTAACGGTGACAACCCTTCCAGAAGGATTAATCATATGTCCTTTCCAATGTGAGTTGAAATGTAGAGATTATATGCTCACCTCTCTTCCAAAATGATGATATGTCCTTTGGGGGATGAGTGAGTAGTATGGAGGTAAGTGAGGAACCACGTCATGAGCATGTGTTATTCGGTACGTATTTGGTAGTAATGTGTTGAAATATTCTGCAAAGACACGATTTCCAATGCGAGGCTGCCCAAAACTCACCATCTGGATATTTTCCATCCCATAATTTACCTACATATATGTCATCAACAAGAAAGAAAATTAAAGCCCAGTAGAGTGCACAATTTTAAACTGAAAGACAATTGCAAAAAAGATCATAGAGGCAGCTAAGTGAATGGCCAGGGTTTAAAGTTAAGAGGGTTCTAAGGGGGCTTGTTATTAAAGAGCCTAAACATGCCCCTATAATCAAACAGATCTGCTTTTTCTTGGGATGTTTCAAACTCACCAAAATCTTAGAAGTATGATCACTTTGTTTGAACCTACCTTATCTTGAAAACCAGGAGAGAGATTAAGCTCCACTAAAACCGGAACAACAAATCTATATTTGCCATCTCCTTTCACCGCTCAAAAGTTATGTAAAAGAAGTTTAAGAGTTTTTTCAACCTTTTTTTTCTGAACAGGGATGTTTGTACCTACAAAACTCTCAATGGTGAATAAGAATCCTTTGATAGGGCACCGAAATATACATATCAGTAGCATAGTCGCATGGAGAATGAATATAAGCATGTATCGAGAAGTCATACTGTGACAAGGGCCACGAGGACTAAATCTAAAATGAATAGTGATTTGGCTCTCAGAGAGATCCAAAAACAGTGGTTAAACTTAACAACCTCCAGGTTCGTAACTACAGAGAACATTACAAAACCATTCTTGGCTTTCCATAAATCTGGATGAATCTTTCAAAAACATAATCATATTAAGTAACTAAATGTTTCCACAGATTTTGTCTATTAATTATTGCATACCAATAGATCCAGTGCACAAAATGCTGCCATGGCTCCTCCCATTGAATGTCCAGTTATCATTATGTTAAGTGGATTAACCTGCTCCTTTATCGAAATTACAGCTGCAACTACCTGGGAACGAAGCGTAGTATTGTGGTATGCAGTATAAAATCCTCGATGTACCTGCATGTTATATCACATGTATTCGTTCATCGAAGGTTACTCTTTTGTTACCTACAATAACGAAAACCCATAGCTTACCATTGCACCAGTGACACCAGGGTAGTTTAAATCGAGCTGTTTGAAATACAGATCTTCTATCCAATTCTGAATACTATATACAGAATAAAAACGAAATTAATCACTGCAAATTATATTTTTATGCCAACTCAATTCATCATACAAACCTATTCTCCTGAGTTCCTCGAAAAGCAATCACTATTGCATTCAAGTCTTCAGCCATCCCAACAAAAGCCTAGGATAAACATCCTTCATTATCTAAGTTCTCGCTTCTTTAACTCAATCATGTATGCCGATGTAACAAGTCACACTGTCTTATACCTGCAGGCAATGTTGAACATCTACAACGAGCTCCACAAGTTTAAACCCCTGCACAGGCCCGAAAATAAATATATATATACAGAAGTAATAAAAATGTATGGACCTTTACAATACATCAGAAATAGCAGTGGTGGCTTTACTTTGGTGAGACCAGTGCACCGTGAACAATTCCATGCAAAAAGAGAATCCAGATCATTTATATATACCTGAAAAAAATCCAGTTAGAAAGGTAATGATTGAACTATTTGTACAAACCATCAATAAACATTGTACCGAATTGAAGAAAAGAAGTTACAAGAGTTGCATGCACAAAATAAGCTGAATTCAGAATGGATGTAGCACAATGTATGCTGAATTCACAAAACTTCTCTTATGGACCAAACCAGAAAGAATGAGCTAGAAAAATGCCATTGTAAGTATACATACACATTAGTGCGTGGACACATATGTGCTCGTGAATATATGCAGGTATATTTGCATTTATGTATGTGCATACAGGTTCCGGGGATCTTGTGCAAGTGCATCAATTGAAGTTCCTTCACCAATTCTCTGTCTATTAATAATCTGATAGTAGATAACACACACTCAACACACACGCACATATATACACATAAAACGAATGTTTCTCTTCCAAAAGATACACACCACTGAGGAATACTCCACAAGTATCCGAGCCAAAGTATGATTGTATTGAAAACTAGAATCGGGTTCAACTGACAGCAAGGACCCAAAACCTGTGCAGAAGAAAGGATTTGTTGGTAGAGGAACAAAGGGGTAAACGAAGATACAGTGCAAGAAATTTAAGGAAGCGGTTTAAAAGAGACAGAGATATTGTTTTCGAGAATACAGAAAACATGAAGGAAAAGCAAAACATAGCAAACATGGAGCATCAACTCAAGTTCCTGGGAAATTTGATTGAAGCTTGGAGATTGAAAACGCCTTTGAGAGGTGGAAGAAAATCCGCTATCAAATAAAAAATGGAACTTTGACGGAAATGGAACGAATCGGGTAATCATGGGAAAAAAAAAAGAGAAATTTAAAGAAAAGGAAATGGAGATGTTTTGAGTGAAAGATTCAACAAAAACAGATTCTTCAAGTTTTTCTTTTTTGAATTAGCTTATTGAGCGATGTTCTAGCTAATATATCCTTTCTTGGGAATGGCAACAGTTTGTCCAGACTAAACCATAAAATTCATTACTATGAGATTAAAATGCAAGAAAATTTACAGAGAAATACAATGAGAAAAAAGAGATGGGGGACAAAACGGGCCAGAAACATAGAGTCAAGGGAACAAAGATCCACTGACCTCAGGAAGTTTCTTCAAGAACCAAGAATACAGAAAGAAATAAACGGATGCAGTATATGGGTGTGTACCTTGAGAGGAGGGAATGACAAGAAACGGAAGAAAAATGAGAAGAATGGAGAGGAGGATCCAAGCGCTGGATATAGAAGAAAATATCGTGCTGCATCTTCTTCTGATCGATCCTCTGCCTCCTGCTCCAGCTCCTGCTTCTGCTGGGGATGTTGGGTTCATGGGCGCCCCCGCTGGATGGCTTTCATGAATGGACGAATGAACGAAACGAAGCTACCGGAGAGCTTGAAGGATTCGGGGGGGAGGTTCCTTACGCTGAAGCCTCGCTGAATGGCGCCCTTGTCTCTCACTTCTGCTGCCCTGCGGCTTCGCTTCCAGTAGCTAGCGGTTTCCTCGCTAAGCGAACGACTCAGAGACCGACACAGAGACAGAGGGAAAAGCGTCGCTTCTTTCGTTGCAAGAAATGCCCACCAAGGTTCATGTCTCTCTGACCCATAAGAAGAAGAAGATGATGATGATGATGGTGATGATGATGATAGCGGTGGGGATGATGGTGGTGGTCATGGTGATGATGGCGGTGGGGATGATGGTGGTGGTCATGGTGATGATGGTGATCGTGGTGATGATGATGATGGTGGTGATCGTGGTGATGATTATGATGGTGGTGATCACGAGGCCATGGATGAGGAGATGATCATGATCATGATGGTGGCGGTGATGGTGATGGTGGTGGCGGTGAAGCCGAAGATGATGATGATGGTGGCGGTGATGATGATGATGGTCATGGTGATGATGATGATGGTGGTGATGGTGATGGTGGTGAACTCCAAGTAGAAGAAGAAGATGATGGTGTCGATGGTGATGATGACGATGTGGATGATGATGATGCTAGTGGTGATCATGATGATGATGATGGTGGTGATGATGATGATGATTGTGATGATGATGATGATGATTATGATGAGGATGATGGTGATGCTGATGGTGATGATGGTGGTGATGGTGATGATGGTGATGGTGATGGTGATGATTATGATGATGATGGTGATGATGATGATGATGGTGGTGGCGGTAGTGATCATGATGATGGTGGCAGCAATCAGGAGGACGAGGACGAGGATGAGGATCATGGTGAGGATGATGAAGCATAAGAAGAAGCAGCAAATGATGATGCATGTATGTATGCATGCACAACGTATGTATGTATGCATGTGTGCATGTGTGTACGCGTGCATGCATGTGTGCGTGCGCATGCATGTATGTATGTGCGCATGCACGCATGTCCGTATGCATGTGTGCGTGTGAGCCCCACATGTATGTGTGCGTGTGCAAATGTACATAATCAGAAGCTACCTTCAATCCTAGCTACGGAAACAGGGGAGGAAGCACAGGAGGAGGAGAAGGAGAAGGGAGAAGGAGAAGGGAGACGGGAGAAGGGAGAAGGAGCAGGAGAAGGAGCAGGAGAAAGGAGAAGAGAAAGAGAGCAGGGAAAAGAGGAAGAAGAAGCAGGCTGGAGGAGCTCCATCTCTATTGTTCCTGAGAACAGGGGGGAGGAGAAATCGGTTATGTCAGCCATGGCTCCATTCTCGCTGCTGTATCCCATCCCCTGTTCCTGCTCACACGCGATGGAAGGAACAGGGGGGGAGAGACCCGGGAGAGCCAAACCGCGATCTTCTTCCCCACATCCGCTTTGTATCACGATCTCAAGAGGGAGGCTTGACGATCCCAAGCACCAGAGCGAGCTCGATTCTACTTGGATGCCAGACGCCTGTTGTTTCTCCTCGAGATCGAGCCCCGCTCCGAGGTTTCATGTCTCTTCATCTTCTTTTTCAGCTCACTCCTCAAGGTTGAGAGTCCACGCTCCTTCATCCTCGAGGTCTAGGATCGATTCTCCGTCGAGACGACGCTTTCGGATATGTAGCTTGTCTCCTTCCCTCAGCTTCCATCACTTCAATCCAGAACATTTGCAACACGATGCTCTATGCACGCTTGCCATCCTGGCCGGTTCTTATGGCTGGATTAAGATTTTCGACATGTTGGTTGCGAAGAAATTCATCGAACAGGTATATGTCTATCACCTTAGACATATCTTATTTGTGAACTCGTTTGATTTTTATTCTATCTATGCATTGTCTTGTTGTTGTCAAAGTACTTGCATTCATCTACGCTCTACGTTCTACGCAAAGCATGCATGCCTTGTGGTACTCTAATTCTTTTGGGCATGAGTTCTGTGCATGGTCCACTCAATCCTTCAATATATGCGTTTGTTACGACAACAGAGACATGTGTTTTCTTTTTGGTTCCACCGTCTACCAGTTTAGCACTAAGCTTTGATTTGCTATGGAATTTTCGAATCAATCTATTTCATTGGCATGTGTCGAGGGCTTCGTGGTTTGTTATAATACTTGCTTTTTTCTTCTGGTTATTTGGTTTTTTTCTACTGCTATTTTAAGAGATAAATATTTCCTGTTTATCCAAATCAGAGCAGAAGTTCAGCCGCAAATTAATTCATATCTCAACTGGTGTGATGTATGTCATGGCATGGCCCTTATTCAGGTAAATATTCTCAAAATGTTCAGTCTAGTTTAGAATAGGATGTACATGTGCTACGTACATACATACGTGCGCATGCACACACATATATATATTGATGGTCTTATAAATTGTTCATCCTGACTCCCTTGATTGCTAATTGTGTCAAGGTTTTGGGGTGAATCTAATGTTCTCCTTTTCTTCATTTCATGACTTAACAGTGCATCACCATGGGCACGATTCTTTGCAGTCTCTGTCCCTTTCTCCAATGTCCTCAAGCTTATTGTCTATGGCACTGGTATTCTTAAGGACGAGGGCCTTGTTAAGTCGATAAGCCGCATGGGTACTTCCAAGTATGTTTCTCTTATCCATATGTTTTACTACTCCCCGGGTAGTTATGGAATGGGAAATCAGAAGAACCCAAGTTTCATTCTCATCATGGAACTGATCCCCGGACCAGTAGAACATATTAATCAGTTTCCCCTAGAATATGACGATTGGGAACCTACGAGAACCCCAGTCTGATTCTCACATGTGCCTCTCCCTCTTTACCCACTCTTACAAGATAATGCAGAGTAGAAATCATGGAAGAGGGAATGGCGAGTTTGGCAACGTAAAGTTATTTGGGCATGTTTTTTATATTAAAGGCACGTGCACGTGTGGACTTTGGTGGTTTCCTCCAAGATGTTTCATTTATCCAGCTTGCTAGAGATTTCTTTGCAGGGAACTTCTTAGGGGGCCATTGTATTACGTGCTGGTTTTGTCTATGTGCACTGTCTTTTTCTGGAGGGAGTCTCCAGTAGGGATGGTTGGATTGGCTACCATGTGCGGAGGCGATGGTAAAAAGAGGGTTTTCTTTAGATGATCATTCATGCATGTCCAATACATCTTTTTTATTAGTAATTATCAGGGTCGGTACCTTTTGCTGGTCGTTGATTGGGTAATCATTAATGATTATCTAATAGCATCATGCAATATCTTAAGAACATGTGATACTGTTCAGCAACTATTTTTCTAATCATTTGCTAGGTTCTAATTAAACATTTCGAATAATATAATGGAGGATTTACAATTTTTTAATGCTTCCCATTGAATAGGTATTGCAGACATAGTCGGAAGGAGGATGGGTAGCATTAAACTTCCATACAATCCGAAGAAAAGCTGGGCCGGCAGTGTATCCATGTTTGTGTTTAGCTTTCTGCTATCAATAAGGCAAGGCCACTTTGTTGTGATATTCATTTTTATTCGAGGGGAGAATATGTATACTTCCCCTAGTACTTAAGGTTATCTTACTTAGATTTTGTCAAATCATTCTCCAAAATTTTTCTTTCCTACCTTCAAGAAGAAAAGAGCGGATTATGATTTTAGGAAATTAGGACAGCTAAGTCTAGACTTTAGAAGAAACCCTGAAATTTCCCTCTTCCTAGTTCTTAAAAATTATTGCCAATACCATCCAAATAGAAGGAAGTTCTCATGGTTTCGATCAAACTTGGGGACTGCTCTGGTAGATAAGCAGGACGTTAGGGGAAGATTGCAAGAGAGACTTTCGAATGGCGTTGTTTGTAAACAAACCTACGATCGTTAGGGGTGATTCGTCCAAGTAACTTGCATTGGAAGGGTATTCTTTTCATTCAAACTCGGGATATTTCTAATGTTCTTGATTTTATTTTCTCTGACAGCTTGCTCTACTACTACTCTTCTCTGGGGTTCTTTTCCTTGGATTGGAGAAGAGCAATCGAAGATATTGCCATGATCTCGCTTGTAGCTACATTTGTGGAGTCTTTGCCTCTCCCAACTGTGTTTGATGACAATATCACAGTTCCTTTTGTATCCATTCTCTTAGGGATTGTCTTCTCCCCGGCGTTTATTTCCTAAAAGCAATTTGATGTGATTATAGGACTTTTCGATAGATGAGGTGAGCCGATTCAGCACTTGATGCTGTTTGTGGAGCTTGATAGATTTAGTTAAAGCTGGAATGGAGGTCTTATTTGTGTGCTTGATCATGTGATGTTAGATGTCGAGTCCTCATAGTTCTATGTAAGTATGTGTCATTTTGGGATGGCGGGAGCTGCCAAGGCCTGAACTGAATAGCTTATATAACGATCAGAATGTAAAAGTTATTGTGTTTGGTACAACTTTATAAGTTATTTCGTGGTTAGCTGAGTGGCTGCATCTTGTGTGCATTTGATATGCCTCGTAAAGCTTATAGCCAACTATGGGTTTTGCCTTGACTCGTAGTTTTACAGATGGTGGTGTGCTTTTTGTAAAGCCATGAGCTTTTTTTAAGCTTCTATCTGTTACAGTTTGCTCATAGCTTCAAAAAACAGCCTCTTTTTGTTTTGGTAACATGGGACTACGGAAAGAGACCTTTCGGGTGTCCTTTTGACAGACGCTTTGATGAGAAGGAAGCGATTTGTGTCCAATGCACATAGGTTGTGCTTTAAAATTAAGAAGTTTTATGCAGTGTTTTCATAACAATATCCTTGTGGACAAGCCGTAGAGCTATCTCCCATCACTAAAAATGGTCTAGATTTGGTGGTACTTGTATAGTTCAAAAGGCAATCTTGTGGTAATGGGACAAATTGAATCATTGCCATAATGTTGTAATGCAATTCCTGATGGTTGTTACCATCATGTATATGAGATCTTAAAAGGAATCTTTTTCATGCTGCTAGTATCATTATGATTGGCTAATACCTGAAAAACTGTGATGTCTTCTCAGTTAAGAGTTCATCCTATAGGACATTATTGCAATGGTACACACAAGGTTCATGCTAGTAACAGGATATCTGTAATTAATGAGCACGATCTTCTTTTCGCCTTAAATGGCGTTGTTTAGCGTCATTTGTGGGGTGTTTGGTGTAATGATATCTTATCAATCATCAGTCCAAGTTGACCGATCATTAAGTAATTCTAGGCAAGTTTCTAATTATGCTGGCTAATTAATATTTCTTCCACGCTTCTCAATTTGTGTATTGGATTCTTAATTGTATTTGGGGTCAGTTTCAGCTTTAATGGGTTTTGATTGGGCACATGCAATGACTGAAATGCTGTACATACATGTACAGTAAGAGTCCTTCTGATTGTCTATCTTGTTGTCTGTTGGTGCATCCTCTGTGGCATTGCAAAAGAAGGAATCGCAGGGATTCCGGCGATTCCCTGATCGTAATATCAATCAACAGGTAATCTACGGAACAAATGATCAGCACCAGACAGCTACGAATCAATCAGCAAAAGGATTCCATCCATCAACAGATGAGCAAATGGATGCATCAAACAGTGTATGGTGCTAGCAGGCTGGCCCCAAATGCATCATACCTGGATCTGCATGAGTATTGTGAAGAAGGTGTCTTTGTGCTGTTTCCAGTGTTGCTTCTCTACCCATCAGGATTGTTAGTGTTTTTACTCACATGGCTGAGAAGGTGGGCTCATTTTCTTTCTTTCTTTCTTTCTTCTTCACTACTGCTGACAGCACTTGGAGCTGATTCCATTGTTGTGCCAGGAAAAGGAGGGAGTAAAAGAAGAA